>QLSS01000440.1:0-27955 GCA_024372645.1 Trichomalopsis sarcophagae
TCATGTGAGTATAATATATTCTTATAATACATAAATAAATATAATAAGCTTATACATATTGTTTCATTATTTTTACAGAATGGAGTCGCTGAACGCTGTGGCAAAAGCTTCACCATTCCTGCCTACGAAAAAAATTAAGGATTTGGAGATCAACAAGAAGTATAAAATATCCAAACATAAGAAAGTTATGACAAAATTTGGTGCGAAGATGGTGTTGGAGTTGGATAGAAGTTTCGAAGTATTCCTACCCACCAAAGTATATAACTTCCTCATCGAGAATAACACCAACGAGGAGAAGTTGAAGAATGAAATTGATACTACAGATGTTTATCTAGTACATTATGGACACAACATTATTGAATTCATGTAATAATTTATCTCCACTGCGTATAGTATTAAGGATTTTTTTCTCAATAATTAGAGTATTTATTTATGTTAAATTCTTTTTAAAGGGGATTATCGCGACGCTTAGTAAGTTTTTTCTTCTAATATTAAGGATTTTTATATAACATCTTACATTGAAAGTATTATCCAATTTATAAATTACAATGTAATTACTATTAGATTTATATAAGTTTATTATGTACTCTAACGGTTCTCTAATGCTATTTCTAACGAATATTTGAAAACAAAATATATATACATATATATATATATATGCGATCACTTTTAGCTTAAGACTATGTCAATTTATAAATCATAATTTAATTACTATTAGATTCATATAAGTTTACAATCTACTCAAACTGTTCTAACGCTATTTACAACACTATTTATAGACGATAACTTTTAGCTTAAGATTATGTCAAGGAGTGCGGTAGCGCCCCGATAGCAAGTATAAGTTGTATACATTGTACCGTTGGGAGCGCCCAGATGGCAAGTATAAGTTTTATGTACTGTGCTGTCGGGAGCGCACTGTGATCTCATATATACATTTATTTTGTATTATTATTATTATTATTATTATTATTATTATTTGCTAAATTCTATAATTTATACTAACTTTAAGGATTTTTTTATATAATTACAAAAAATGGATTTACATAGAAACATTAACAACAATGGATCGATGGGTGAGTGTTTATAGTCAAGAAAAAATGGCACAGATTTATACTGCGTTTAGCTTTAGCTATTTAGTTATGTACTTATAATTGCATTGAAATGGTCACATCAACGTATAGGTATATATATATATATATATATATATATATATATATATATATAGGCACGGTATTTCATATTTCTTCTTAAGGGTTAAGATGTTTAGATGCCAATATGATTATTGTATTTCTTCAAGAATTTTCATGTATTTATTATAAAAATTTTTTAATACATACATTTAGTTATAAGAATATATACGTAATAAATAAAAATTTTGAGATGTGTTTTAGTTATAAGAGCTTTTATATATGTTTTAGCTATAATACAATATGTATACTCATATAAAAATAAGGATTTTTATAAATAAAGTATAAAATATATCATGAATACTGGATTTATATTTGTACTATCACCAAATCCTAAAATCCTATTCCTTCATTAGTAGCATCAAAAACTGATGAAGTCATTGTATATGCCCTGCCTAAATATTATTGGAAGTTTCATTGCCCTCAGGATGGCTAGATGCTTATTGCTCAGAGACTCAGCCAGCGTCTAGATGTGTCAACACCTGAACAAATCAGTCATATTGAAATTTCAACCAATCATGTTTGATAAAATAGATTCGGTCGGTAACGGAAGCGTCACCGTCGGCAACACTAGTTTATCTCAACTTTTAATCCTGCAAATCCTATTCCAAATTATTCATCCCAGGTTGATAAAGTAAATTACCTCTGAGCTATGGAGGGGGGGGGGGCGCCATTGTCGACAGCACTGGTTTATGGGGGGCATCACCGCTGACAGCACGGTCGACATGCAATGGTCTGTCGGTAAAACAGGGATCTACTGATGTGAGTTACCATGTGTCGGTATTTGGCGGCCCAGAACCCGCTTGGCCCAGTAGCCGCGCAGCCCCTAATACTACAAGATTATAATACATTTTCTTAGAAATATTTCAAAATATTTTATAAACATTTAAGAAATAATTTTTTTTTATTAAGTCTAGATAAATAAGAAACTACATGCGGGTATTGCATGTTTTTTTTTAAATTTTGTTTCCTATTGAGTAAGCCTTGTAATAGTAATGTTTGGAGTTTCTGTAATAACATTTAGAAAGTGTGTTTTGATGCATTTTAAGTAGAAATGAAGTGATTTTGTAAAACATCTATATGTGTCTGACAATGTGTGTGTGTGTGTTCGTTCACAGATGCCTACATCTCAACTTCTACTTATCAGTGGATTTTATTCTACAAAGTCTTAATTTTTTTGTTTTTACTGCCTGATCATATGTTCCTTTGAGTTTGTACGTAAAAATTTAGGACAATGGGACGGTAAAACAAAGTTTCTAAAATTGACAGAGCTTAACAAATATAGTATCAAGTATTACAAAATATTTTTTGTGAAACACAAAATTTTTATAATAGTGAGCTAAACAAATAATATAGAACGAGACATTCCGTTGCTATATATGGAAGTGCTATTTGGCATATGCTACACAAAAAACGAGTCTATATCTATGATTATCTAGAAGGTCTTAAGAGGCTGCCCCCATTGACAACCTCTGGGTCCATCAGTTCATCCACCTCAGCCGATAGTTTAAAAAACTTGTCCTGATCTCTTACCTTCTTTTCCTGTAAGTCCAGGACGAGCATATCTTTTTGATACTTCATTAGATATTGCTTGTAGGAAAGTCGGCAGACAACTGATGCTCTTTCTAATTTTCTGCAATGCTACCTGCGAATTCTCACTTGTACATGAGTATGGTTTATTATACCCCCTTTCTTCGTTCCTACTTTAATTGATCTATCTATGCCAGGCTAGCATAGCATCATATGACACGGAGCAAACAGCAAATTACACCGCGTGCACAGACCTACGGGGATAAAAGCCGAAATCCCTGCCATTTGTGCTTTTGCCACGGTAGAGTCATCGTGGCTTCTATATAGTTTCTAGAGCCGCGAACAGTCTTTCAAGTGCACATTCAGTGCAGCTTATACTCCAAGCATTATTTCTCTTTTTCTTTTGTTGTTTGTTTATTTGTTGTTGTTTTTTTGTCTTTGCTAGCCTGACTAGTTAAATTTTATTGGCATCTTCATAGGGCGCTTATATTTTTTCAAGTCATCTGCATGAAATCTCCCTCTTTCCTTCCTTGATTGTTAATCCAACAACAGATAAGTAGCCTCTCCTATTTTTTGATGCACCACATAAGTACTCTCATAGACCGACAAAAACTTTGCCACTTCTCTTTGCTCCATATTCGATACATTATCAGCTCTTATTAGAGCTCCTTTCCTACCTCTCCTACATCATCTCAATAAAGAAACGTGCTTTTTCTTCATTGTATTTTTTATCGCGACTCTCTCCTTTTTTTATTCTTTGTTTTGCTAAGAATATTTTCTCTTCTTAAGGAGTTTTTTCTAAACTTATCTCAGTTTTTAACCCCATTTTCCAAAATCTGTTCGGTTTTACATTGCGATGCAATTCTAGAGGTGTAAACTCTGTTGTATCATGGTGAGTTTCATTTCTGATCGATTGTATAATATTCACATACGGTGCCCAACCAGTGTGCTTGTCGCTCACAAATGTTCTAAAAAATCTTCCCAGTTCTCTGTTTATTCTGTCTACCACATTCCCTTAAGGATGTCCGATTGAAGAATACACCATTTGTATTTCTTCCTTTTCTAATTTTTCTTGCCACTTTTTAAATGTAAAATGTGCGCCAAAAACTTCTTGACTTACTGAGACTTCGTTTCATTGACACGAGTCACAGGTTGCTATGACATACGATATTTTATGACGCAATTAGTTAATGTAAAATTTTTCCTATATAGTTTTTTGCAGCTTTTGTTATGTATTTTCTGTCATGATCAGTAAATATCGGTTAAAAAATTCTTTTTATACATCAATCGGTCTTTTTCTGTGTGAGTTGGCAGTTTATTGTTCTCCTTTGGAACCTGATCGGCTACTACTGATACGTTCTTTTCTCTTGTTTGTTGCATTTTTACATTATCTTCCTGGGATGATTCGAAATTTTTGAAGACACTAAGCGTATCTTTACTTAGTTTTCTTTTTCTTATTGCTGATATTAATATTTTGCCTGGTTGATTTCTTACAGTTTGTAGATAGTCTGGATGTTTCGATAACAAATTAGGTACAACGTTGTCCTTAACCTTTATGTGCTCGAATTCGTACATCGACTTGTAAATATACAGCTGAACATGTATATCAGTGCTTTGTGATCAGTCTTTACCATCACTTAAGCCCTTCTCAAATAATCATCGAATTTAGTGATACTAACAATAATAGCTAAAAGCTCCTTTTCAGTCGTGAAATAGGCTTATTCACTGTTTTCCAAGGTACGACAAACGAACTTAACGAGTTTTTTCACTCCTTTTTCATCTTTCTGCGACAGGACACCTGCAATTGCAAAGTTACTGCTGTAATTTCTCAGAATATAAGATTTAGTGGGGTCTAGGTGCGACAGTGTTGCATTCTTCATATATAATGTTTTTTTTTAAAGCAGTATTTTTACTATCCCCCCACTTTTGACCATTTTTAACAAACGGAGTAATGGGACGTTTCCCTTGCAAACTGGTCTGCCATTTTTCCTTAGATATTTATCGGTCCCACAAAACCTTTTAGCTGTCTCTGATTTCTTGGTATTAGAAATTCTTGTATCAGATAAACCTTCTTTTGTTGAGGTTAGATCCCTTCCAGAGTCGAAGTAAGCCCAAGAAAATCGACCTCTTGTCTATAAAATTTAGTTTTCTCGAGGCTTAGAGTGAAATCGTATCCTTGCAGACTTGTCAAGCATATCTTCGTAATGACAAGTCTAAACTTGTCATTACGATGATTTCATCGCACATTTGCAACAATACATCAACACTTCTGGGAGATTCATAATCTTCTTTGAAGTGTTGATTTGCTTTTCTCGCATCCAGGCAAAAGGACGTACGGATCCCTTTTTTTACTGGAGTAATACATGGACTGATATTGATGTAAGCGGGCTTGTTGGAGTGGCCTGAAAAGGGTGAGCGGAGGGAGGCGCGCGCGCTGGTTTGTTGCGCCACGCAGCCGCTGGTGTCTGCAGAGTTCGCTCTCTGGAGAGCAAAATGGAGAAGGGCCTGATCTCAGACAGGAGGAGCAGGCGGCAAGACGGCAGGCAGGCAGGCGGAGAGGCCTGCTAAGGCTCTTTTATCCTTGGCTTCATCATTGCCTAGAAAGCGAACACTGCTCGGACCTTTCTAGGTCAATTCTTGAACGAGTCTGGGCGAGGGAGAGCCGCCCAACCTGGTGGAGGCTACACCACCCAGTTTGTAAGAGGAGGGAGGAGGAAGAAAATTCCCAAAAATATTCGGAGAGAGCGCTCCGTAAGCAGAGCAAAAGATGACCGGTGTAAAACAGGGAAGACTCGGCGCCGAGTGGAGAGCGCTCGATGTAGATCGGGGAGCGCTTGGTGCAGAGCAATTCGTCGCTCTTCTCGCAGGTGATGGTAGTAAACCCGAAGAGCCCGCTAGAGGTAGCAATGCTGTGTCTGCTGCTCCGAAGAGTGACCTTGGGCTGATCGGCAGGTCGTCTTGGCGGTTGCTTTCTGGAGAGAAGTCCTTTCGGCAATGACGTCAGTTGTCCAATGTTCTTCAGCAGCTTGTCTCGTGGAAGAAAGGGGGGGGGGGTGAGAAATGATTACACGAAGTAATTATATCTCGTACAAAAATCAGATTTATTGCGTCTCGAATGGGTTGTGCAAGTAGGCCTCCGTGCTCCGTTCTTCCACTCAGACGCAGTCTAATGCGGAGTAGGGGATGCCTCAGCCTGGAATCCGGTCCGCTTATATGCTCTGTGACGCGCTACTCCTATGTCAAGTGGTACTATATGTCAAGTGTTCAATCGTCTTATAATATTCTACTCCAACATTTACTTTATCATGTCCCTTACCGTTTCTCTGCCGTTTATTAGAATCGGGTAAGGCGGCACGAAAAATGGTGAATCTTGATTCGATATATGAAACCTTTTAATAAACCCGGTCTTTTATTGAAAATCTTTTTGTGCTTTTAGATAGGCTCTCATGGTTTCAGTCGTGTTGTTGGATTTTTACAGGTGCAGTCTTTTAATTTTTCGTCTACTTCCTGAACTGTTATATCGCACTTATTGTTGTTTTCTATTGATTCAAAGATGCACTCTCTTGATAGACGAGGAATTACTATGAAATTAAGATTTTTGTTTGTTGCCCACATTTGTACTACGACATAGAATTGCAACTTCAATCTCACTGATTGCACACCAACTGCTCCCTTTATTATTTGTCCAACAATTAGAACAGTTAGGTCATTTTTTCAGTTTTTCCAAGTTTTCTGATCAAAATTAGTTACCTTATTCTTAGGCCCGTGCGAAATTCCTGCAGGATCGATTGTATGATGCGAAGCCGCTGTACGGTTTTCTTAGGGTTTTTGCTAGTGTTGTTGCGATTAACTTTATTATTTGGCTAAGGTCTAAAAGTTTTTTGTGGATTTTGTGAGAATTTTGGCTGCCCTGCACTTTACACTTCTTTGGACGTATCCCCGTCTATACAACTCAAAGATTGTAGCAGCATAGATTTCTTTTCAATCTTTCGAGTAAAAACTGCAAACCTGACGTCAAAATCATAATGTGCCGTCAATTTTCTAACCAGTTTTTTCTCGGTCAAGCCCCCAACGTCTATTGCTTGGCTATCAGTTTGGTCGTGTAGTCTGTTCGGCTTTTTTTTCATATTTGGATCATATTTTCCAAATTTGATCTTTCTTTTTATTCGATCTGTGATTCTTCCTTGAATTTCTCATACGAGGTTATCCCACCAACTAGTGGCTGAGCCTCACAAGGACCTCGCAAGCACATATTTTATACTTTCGAGCGCTGTTTCATTACGATTTGCGTAATTTTGCATTTCTCTGAGAAATTCAATTGGTTTCTGGTGCAATTCACCCTTGAAAATTGGCGAGGACACTTTATATTTTAAAATTATTGATTGAAAAAACGTGCTACCTGCTGGAAATTTGCTGTGAGCTAATGTCACACTAGGAGAAAGAATCCTCCAATTTTGTTCTAAATGGTGGGTCCTTTTATGTGTTCATGCCCACCTAATTGGAGATGGTAACGAGCTGTACGATAATTTATTTTGAATAGATGCTCTTATCTGCCTTATACCCACAGATTCATTAAAATGAACCGAGCCAGCTCTGTCTTTTCTGCTGGATCTGGGTGAGCGTTAAATACTCTTAGGGTTTCATTCAACAAAAAAGCGTCAACTTTATGAGCATTTTCAACTTTTACTTCCTCGAGATTTTTGTCTATTCTTGCTAGATCAACCAAATTATTCTCATTCTTGTCTAATTTATTCTCAGCTGTTTCCATCTGGCTGTCCAAAGTGTTAATGCCTTGAGTGAGATCGAGTTTGGAGATCCTCAAATCGTTTAGTAGTTGGTCTTGATCCTTAAGTTTCAACTGTATATTATTTAAGGAATCGCAATGATCTTTATGAGTCTCTTGACATTGTTTGATTCTATCCATCAGATTTTTGTTTTCATTTTCTAGGAAGGCCACCCTTTCCTATAATGCTGTAACTTTCTGATTTTTCCTATTGTCAAACATCTTCTGTAAATTATTTTGCATGTAGCACTTAAGTATTCTCTCAATTCTTGAATTCATTACAAATCACTTTTGGCACTAACCATCAATTCGAAACCGGCATCAATGTCAACTCCTAAATCCTCTGTTTTTTGATGGTTTGAATATCGGCTGTTACATTTTGGATCTTGGGCTTCAACTCATTTATTACCATGAAGGCTTCATTATGATTCTTTATACACAAGTCTCGAGTTTCTTTATCTCTTTCCTCGCACCATTTGTTGACTTTTTTCTTATTCAAGTTCACTTTGCATTTAAGCTCCTCTATCTGATTCACTGCTCATTGATAATTATTCTCAGCCTCTTCAATACTTTTGTGCACTTCTGTCATCACTTCCACGTTTGTCTCAATATATGATAACACACATTGTATGTTCTCATGCACTTGCTCACTAAAGCCGAGTGCTTCAGGCTCCAGTGACGACTCATTTTCGGCATCTTCTTTTAGTTTGTCGAAAGATTTTTCTAGTTCGTCATGCCGTTCTGTCATTTCATCGGGTGCTAATTCTAATTGTTTATTCTTAGGCGTTTTCACCATTTTCATTTAACTTTTATATTTATCTCTAATATACACAATATCAGTTTGTCTCTGTGACATCAATTCTCTCATACGTAACTTAATCAATGCATCATTATAAGTCATTGATCATAAATTAAATCTCAAAACAGAGCATCTCTAGTGCATATAGGATTTAACATATTGCGACCTCGTAAAGATTCCACCTTAACTCTTTAATTTTAATCTTCAAATTAATCAAATGGTAAATTTCTACTCTATATTTCTCTTTCTCTTACGCTAACAAGCTATTATCGCCGTGTTCTCCGCTCACAGTGTAGCTAAGTAGCAGACTTTCCACCCGCGGACAATGGTTCAAGCCCACCCTAAGTGAAATTTTTTTTGTCTTGTTTTTGTTCGTTATTCTTGTTTAATTTTTTCTGATGTCGTCTGTACATTTCCGACACCCCGTTTTACGTCTTACTTTGTCGATCGGATTTTCTCTGGATTTATTCCCGAGTTTTTAGTCACACAGCACACCAACAGTAATTTCAAATTCTAAAGATCACTGGCTAGCGGCAAAAGTGGAAGCGAAGATAAACTTTGCTTACACTTTTGCCGCGAATATCTACTTTTCGGGATTTTTCACTTAGATTTTCTAATCAAATTATTGAGTATGATGGCTTAATAAATGAATTTACTTTTTTTTCACTAACGCCACTATTTTCACCAAAACGCCTTCCGCTCTATAAAAAAAATATGCAACATTATAAGTCATTGACGACAATTAGTCATAGAGTGCAAACCGCCTCTCTGTGTAAAAAGTTTCGTGCCTATTTAGAGTTGACTATTCTCTCACTTTTAACTTATTAAATTTTGCTAGATTATTTTTCCACAATGGTTTTCACCACCGACTTCTCACGACAATCACTAATTTCAACTTTTATGGTTTCTGACTTCATTTAAGACGTAGATTTGCCAACCTAAAAATTAATTCACATTTTCTCATTATAGCTATTGCATCCTGATAATGTTGTTGCATATATCTAGGACCTTCGATGTATGTTGATAGTAGTGTATCCAATTTTTTTTTTTTCAAAATTATTAGAAATATTTAAAAAGTATAAGTGATTAATTTTTATCATTGCATGACTGTGTATACAAAATTGTTACATCATTGTCCTGCATACAACAAAGGACAAAAAAAATTTTTCATTTAGTCTGTAGGCAAGTCTATAGGAATAATATTGCAAAACTGTAAGATTTTCTTTAACACGTGCATGATGATTTTCAAAATAATTGGTCCTTCATCCCAAATCACCTAGCAAAAACATTATTAGAAAAAGGGTTGGATTGACGAATTGCGATAATTTATTCAAATATGTATTTTGTGGATGATTTTCTGGTAATTAAGACGTCACTTCATGCCTGACGCTCAGTAACTAGAGGTATCCGTTAATTTCTTGGTTTTTAAACTCTTTTCTGTTTTCCGACAGAAATACCTCGGGCGCACCATAACGCATAAAGATGCACTCCCGCAGGTTTCTCAGGATCGTCTTCCCGTTTTTGGTTTTGGTCCCATCAGAGGGTAAAGCTGAGCGCCGTCGGTGTTTGGCTACCTACGCGATCTATTTTATAGAACGGCCTCCAGTAACTGCCGAAAATCTTTCGAACTCGCACTGTTTCGTTGCACGCACTGATTTTAATTAAACTCTCTATCGCAGAGTCCGTTCTTTCTGAGAGAGGGTTGTATGGACGTTACTTTAATCGTAATGTAGTTATCACGAGTGCGGAGCTAATGGGGATTCTAACTATGAAAAAGAAAGAGAGAAATGCGCAATAGGGGCATGCAGCCTGTGTGATTAAATTCACTTACCTTTTCTTTTGGTTCCGCAATGGCCTGCTCTGCTCCCAGCACGTCCTCTCAGGGGCTTTTGGATTTGGCTTTCGAAGCGGATGATCTTTAATTGAACGGGAGGACAGGGATCAGGAGCTTTCGAGTAATGATTCACTTGCGATTTAAAGTGAGATATAGTTTATTCAATTGCCACGAATTTTTAATAACGCTCGCTCGCAACTGTCTAGATTTCCGGATTATTTTAGTTATTGAAAATAATGAATCACACCGTAATTGCGCTAAATACGCAATTGCAAGTAAATAAAGTGATTTAATAATATGAATATTCCAATTGTTTTACTAATCGAAATATTCTAAGTCTTTTCACTGATTTGAATTTTTCTAAGTCCCAAATAGTTAAAAATTTTCTAATGTATGCTTCGCGCGACTGCGACGTACAACGTCGCAGCTTTTTATGCGTGTGACGTTGCAGCGAGGGCCAATCAAAAAACCAGAGTAAAAATCCTCTCCTCTAGTACATCGAGTCCCCTCATGCTCTTCTTCTGTCAAACTCGCATCTGATTTATCTCCCTTATCTGCAAACTCCTAGAACCTTCCTTTGTGCATTTTGAGGCGACTTGCGTCGGGTCCTCTTTGGTTGCTCCCCGAGCTTCTAGCGCGCGTGACTTATGTGTCACTTGCCGATGCCGTTGCGCCTTCCACGGCCTCTCTTCATTACACGTAGTACAGTAGGCTTCTTGTTTTTTCTTTCGCTCTACTTGAATCCGCTGTATTCCCACCGTGGAGCCAAGATATGTGTGTGTATCGGTATGCATCGCTTAGCTTTGAGCTTCTGCTATAGGCCTGCAATGTGTGCGTGCATATCGCTGTGCTTCGCTTGGTCTCTTGCCTCTGCTGTAGAGTCGTAGTATGTGTGTGCATATCGGTGTGCTTCGCTTGGTCTCTTGCCTCTGTTGTAGAGTCGTAGTATGTGTGTATATATCGGTGTGCTTCGCTTGGTCTCGATGCTTCTGCCGTAGGATTGCAATGTGTGCGCGCATATCAGTGTTTCGTTTTATTTTTATTAATTTACATGCATTTACTATTATCGATTTTCATAATTGATTATACTTTGAGTTTTAACTATCTTTTTACATTTACTTTGCCTTACGTTGTCGTTTCTTATTCTTATCCTAATAAACCAATTAATTCAATTAATTATTGAATTTGTTGAGTTAGTTATAACGTATTGTATACTACGTTCTAGTAGGAAGGGTATCAATGGATTTACGTTATAATACCTAATCTTATTGATTTTTAGTATTTTTAAAATGCGAAAGAAAATAAGCATTTCACAAAGCATTGTGCGTACATACCGGGCCAGTAATAATACATGGCGATACGTGCGTATGTTTTTTCTCGCCCCTGGTGACCGGCTGACGGTTCATCGTGGCATTCCACAAAATATACGTAATTTTCATCTTGATTATGAATAGCTAATCTATAAATTACATAAGATTGCTTATTTAATTTAAATTCTAAAATACGATACATAGCCTCAGGTGCGCATACATATCTTGTTGAAACATGTTTTGTTATTTCGTCATAATTATATATATACTTTCATTTTCATTTTCGTTATTTTGATTTTTATCATCACGCTCGGTCGTAAATTTAACTAGAGCAGTATCAGGACCTTTATGAAAATATTTAAATAAATATGTTATGGCTTTTATTGTACTACATATTTCCAAATTTATATGACACTCTAATAATAATAACAAATATGGATTATATGGTACAACATAACCATTATGTGCTACTTTACGTTTTGAAAAAATAATATTTTTTCCATCATTTCTTCGACGATAACTAGGGTATCCATCAGGATTGTATTGTGTTTCATTAGTAAATGGTTTTGGAAACCTTTTAGTACAATATATCTTGTCTTCACTCATACATACGCAATTCTTGTTCTGTAAACCACATGGTCCATGAGTCATATTATTTTTTACTATATTATATAGTCTGGGATATTTATTTTCATCCGGTATTACAGCGGTTATTAGGTTGTCAATCTGATCAGTATTTCGAAATTTGTAATCTGGATGTAGCCATAATAACATGTGAATATGTGGTAAACCACGTTTTTGAAATTCTATAACATATACATAACCTTTGACTTTACCAAATATATTTTTTTGTGAGTTCATTTTTTAATATTTTTATTTTTTCGTGAAATACTAGTGAAATCAAATCTGGTCGATCTAAAGTAGTTTCATGAGGCAGTAAATTATTTTGAATTTCCTTCCAGTTAGGATTATAAGTCATTGTTAAAAAAATATCTGGGTTGCCATCGACTTGTAATTGCGCGATAGAATCCAAATAATTTTGTTGTATGGCTCTAGGGCTTCCTATATAGGTTGATGGTGAATCACCATCTTTCCAATTTTAGAATTTTCATGACTAGCTCGATTAGACATATAATCCATTACTCCTTTATACATCTCTGTACGTAATTGCGCTTGATGACTACGTATATAATATAATCGACATGTTTCAATTCTTGTCGAAACATCAACAATAAATTGTTGTGATAAATTTTTTAAATTGAAACATGAATTAAATTCATCACGAATACTCAATTTATATGAATAAAATTGTAATGTAGATATATTGTTGGTCTTTTTATTTTCTTTATTTGTATGATTCATACAAGGCCTCCATACTGATTCACCGAAAGGAAACATTAAAGGATAAACCATTGGATCGAGGTGCTTACTGAGAATATTAATTCTTTCTGGTTTGTCCGATTTCGGGTGTATACAAATATCACGTTTTATTGGTGATTCACCGTCATTACCTGCATATACAACAGCAATTTCATTGCATGTCGTAAAATATGATTTATTTTTTGTACAATCATCATGTGTTAATAACATTACTATTTTTCGAGGCGTAGAATTTTTATTACAGGCTTTTGCATTTTCTTCCATTTCTACTTTATACATCATTTTATATGCTTCAGCATAAGGATTATTACTAGAGATAAATGTTTCTAAATATTCAATTAATTTTAAATCAATTTTATCAGTTTTACATTTATTTATCCTATAATCATTTGCTATTTCATTGTCTATTATATATAATTGACCATATTTTGGATTATCAGTATCATTAGGATGTAACGAATATGAATTATGATATACTTTGAAACACTGGAGTCTACTAGTGCAGCCCAGCGTTCTTAAGTCTAGGATCGCGCGCCGTCACACTCCAATGCATATACGGTGGCGGGCCGCCTCGGCCCAGGGCGCCAGGCATCGAGATGCCGAGGATCCCGCGATCCCCTTTCCGTGTGAGCGCCACCTTGTGTTGGGGTCTGACGGCGTGGGAGGTGTGCTCGGCTAGCTCCAAGGAATGGGTGGAGTATCGAACAGGGTCGTGGGTCATAAAACTCATTAAGGCTTGCTGCTGATATTATATGTCGTATTTATTCCTCAGTTTCTCTCTTAACAATCACGGCAACTTGTCGAGAACCTGCGGCCTCTACAGTCGAGAGGCGCTACGCTGAATCAATTAGCTACTTATGCGGTGCGCCACTCCGCCGGTAGAGGTCATCGTGAGGAGGAGCGAATTTACACACGCGGCCCCGCAACAATTTTTAAAAATTCTTATCTCCTTCCGGGGAGATCACCCGCGCCCACCGAACAATCGGCACCACCGCCACGCTCGTCAGCGCGCCGTCCGCCGACTTGTCGGTGCAGGCGAATACCCGCCTCGCCTCTCTAGTCGTCTACCGGCCCCGACGACCAGCGCGTCCGCCGCGGCGTACTCTCGCGAGTTATGCGATTCCCCGACCCATCAAACGCTTATTTTCCCATACACCGCGTCGTGCAAGCCCGTTCCCCTATATTAAATCCCCGAAAACCAATCACGATATGACGACCTCGACACGACCGCGCGACGACACCCAATACTCGCCCGTCCTTTCCGCGCACACTCGTGCATTCTAAGAGTTATCTAACGGAAACTCTGATAAAGAACCTAATCGCTAATTTACTTGCTAACGGTAGCTCGGTAACGTACAGTAATCAGTAGCTGGTTGGAGTTGCGGGAGGGGCGAGGAAACGATAGCGGGGAGGTATAATACGGGAGGAGAGCGATAGCGAGGAAATATGTGCTCTACCTGGGCGACGGTAGCGAGGAATTGTGCGAGAGCGAGGACGTGGAAGAGACAAACGGTAGCTTGAGTGGAGGATAACGGTAGCGTCAAGGGAAACGATAGCGAGAACAATCGAGAGCTTACATCATTCACAACAGGCGACGAGACCTCACGGCACTCGGCTCGCCGCCATGGCCGCGTTCGTCAAGGTGCATTGCGTCGCACTAACCGTGTCGCGACGCGTTCATCCGAGGCACAACCGCACTAATTTATTCGCGCGCTAAGTACATTTTTACTTACTTGCTACGATAGCGAGATCGAGAGCTTAGGAGAGCAGCGCAGGCGTCCTATCGGTAGCAGCGATGCGGAGCGAAAGAGAGCGAGCTCTCGTCACGCGGCAACACGAAATACTCCCCCTTCTCCGCGCCTATTCGTGACTTGACCTGCCACGTTGCGAGGTTGTCGGCGCCTCTCTATTGCGTGGCGCAAATTTTACACTTGTAACGTGTAGTCGAACCACCACGTTACAACTGGACCGTATATTTTGAACACTTGTGGACCAATAGTATTAAAATGCGTTAATTTAGATACAAAACTTGCAAATGCTAAAGAATTATATATTATAAAAACGTATATTTTTTCTATAATTCATGCTTTTTGAATTCTTCTCTAATAAAAATTTTTTAATTCATGTGGATATGCTGATTTAATATTAAGATGGATTTTATTCTTGTGACAACAACGAATATATGTTTTACCTTGTGACGTTTCTCCTTTAAAATGTTTTGCATTACAAAATTGACATTCGTTATCTAAATTTCCTATAAAATTTGTTACAATTGTATCTTTATTAAATTCTAAATTTGCAATTAAACTAATTGATGAAAGATTATGATTTCTAATATAAGGTTTATTTATGTCATCAGGTTCGTTTTTTTTTGAATACTTATATTGTTCGAATTAACATTCAAATATTTTCTCTTTCTTTTATTTACTTTTGTACATTTTTTTGCTCTATATTACGCTGCACAGTAATATTCTCTTTTATAATTTTTCTATACTGACGTAATCTTTTTGCTTCTTTTTCTTTTGATTCTAATGTCATATTTGCTCTATTTTGACGCGATCTTATTATTTCATTCATTTTTGATTCTTTTGACATGTTTTTTCCGTATTCAGGTAATCTATTTGCTTCATTACTTAATATTTCTTTTCTTTTGTTTTGACTGACATATTTTTTTTTTATTTTCATGTGATTTCATTACATTATTTGCTTTCAAATTAGATGACATAATAGCTTTATTCTTACGCGATCTTAATGCTTGCTTAGTTTTTAATTCCAATGACATATTTTTTCGATATTTACATAATCTTATTGCTTCTTTAGATTTTAAATTTTTATTAACTTGTTTTTCATCTGATTTTTCAGTTTTTATCAAGGATGATTATTGATTATAATTACAAACTATTTTCCAATTAATTTAATCAATTTCAGTATGAGAATTTGGTTTATTTTTACGTTTCCTTTGTACTTGAATGAATCCAATATTTTCATCGTTTATTTTCTTGAAATTAGATTCTACTTCTTTAGTTTGAATTATATTAATATTCATATCTTTCCGTTGTTCATTTGAAACACTAATATAATGTTTCCCAAAAAATCAATTTGTAAGAATTTTATTGTATGTGTTCCACAATACAATATAGTAAATCAAATATGTAATCCGCGAGCGAAGCGAGCGTTTTATGCTAGTATATATAATTATGTAACCTAGATTATTACATTACATGTTAACGCTATAGTGTTTACACGTTATATAGTAACAATTAGCAACGAAATAATAACTCTGTGATATAAGTATTCCATTTCCAATTAATATGATAACCTTATATTATTTCATAATAATTACATTATAGATTCTTTATCAGAATTATCATAAATTATATTACTTTCATTCTGGTTTTCTTCTTCTCACTCTTCTTCGTTCATAATATGCCTATAAAATAGATTTAGTATGAAATCATAATTCTGAGCTCATGACAAAATTATATTCGTAAATAAACTTACGTTTTTTTATACAGTTCAATGCCTGTGCATTTTGAAAGAATATGTGCTTCTTAGCTAATTTTATTCGATTGCCTATGAATATCAAAGATAGTTTTGGGTCACTCATATGCACTGCTCTGTTAAATACATCCGTAATTCGTGCTAATCTACTTGTCTGTCTGGAGTGTTCTGTCATATTTCTGTGATAAAACTTATGCCAAGACATAGTATGCTAAAGGCATAGGAAATTGCCTGGCAATTTGATGGATACGTATTGTAGTACAGTTGATATGTATTAATACAGAACCTTTCAAACTCGTTTAATTTAAGCTCCTTTTTGCATTTAAATAAAGTTAATATAGTTACAATATTTAGAACCAAATCATCATTAATTTCCAATGACCTTGCAAATTTTTTCGGAACTTCAAAACAACTACGAGCTATATTTCCAGTATTTGTTGTTCCATGGCCTTGTAATACTTGATCCACTCTAACTCCGAAATCCATGAAAACTTTTTTTTGCACATCTCTTTTTCGAATTTAATGTCGCTCTGAAAATCGTAGAATGTATTACTAGTTTTATTTAACAACTCCTGCATGGATACCACAATCTGTACCTCGGAAATATCGTAACCATTTGGTAGACATTCGGACAAAGCTTTGGAAATTCCTGAATAGCAGGAATAAATGGGAGCATTTCTTATTTTAGAATCTTTAGATAAACTTATGTAAGAATTTTTATTCAAGTATTGCTCTAAATAAAATGCTGTATGTTTCAATATATTTGACTCACACTGTTTATTATTCTCATTTTGCGTTCCATTAGATAAATCAGTATCATATACGGTGAAATTCTTTACAAGACTTAACACTATTTCTAAAATTGCAACATCATTTTGGGCGAAGCCACATACCTCTCTTGCTCATCTATATTTAGTATATATAGAGTAATCTGATATTATGGTATATCTTCCACTATTAGAACCTCTTCTGACTTATCTTGGTCGTCCTCTATTATGCTTATTTTTGCTTTTTCGTCCGCCCTTCTTCTTATGAATTATGAATTATAACGATATATGATTTTGTGAATAGCGTGTATGATCTTCAATAAATCTAACATATACAGGGGGTATGCCAAAAAAATGATTCTAGCCTTCTGCAAGAAAAAATCTTTAAGATGAATTTTTAAATTTGCCTATCTTTCTTCAAATAGAAATTTTGGCATTTCTTCGTTTTTGTCTTTTTTTGTGTAAAAGTAATTATATGATATCACTCACGATTTATTTTCATAATTTTTGCTCCTAATTTTCATAAAGAAAAAAAGTACATAATATAGTTTTGGAAAAATATGCATTGATTTGTCGGAATTTATGCTGTGATGAAACTGTGATCTTATTTTATTTAATTATTTAAAGTAAGTATTTATCGTATGCCACAGAAATTTATTGAAGAAATGCCATAATAATAAGTTTTATCAAAAACTTAGCCTAATTCTGTGGATTTACGGCAAAACGACTTTAATCAAATTTTTGTAGTTTTTAGATATTAGCAAATTTAATTTTTTTTTTTTTTTGTAATATTTACTTAAGTTATTTTGCTTTTGCGCTACAGAATCATTTTCTTTTATTATCTCTGGCGACAGATTCTAATTTTTAAAACTTACTGTTTGAACAATTTCGTAACTGTAATAACACTTGCTTTTTAAAAATAACACTTTGTAAACAATAATAGTAGATAGGCTATAGGCATACCAAAACATAGGCATACTAAAACACCCCCTCTCCTCTCAGAGTGTTTTAGTACCCGATGAGAGAGTGGGAGAGTATCCCCAGTCTACCCCTGTATGTATTTTTTTGAAAGCCTATAGCGTTCTTTCAATCCCTTCCCTTGCATGAGCGATTCAAAGTTTTCTCACCGCCTACAAATGTTATTGGCTGCTTGTGGGACCACCCCTAATTTTAAGTCCCATTTAGCTTTCCCTGAAAAGCTAGGCAGTTTTCCTTCCAGATATGTTAGCGATTGACAAGTGGCGTAGAGACAATGGTCACAAAAATACACTCAGACCGATAGGCCTGCATAGAGCCCGAAGATGAACATGAGCTGATAGGACTAGAGTCGAACGACAAACAATACTTATAGTGATTGACGTGTAACCTAGAGGCGTGCACCAAGACCGATGTGTCTTATGATAGTTATTTTTGGCAGGAGATCCCTTATTTTGTTGCGTTACCTGCTGAGAGCGCGGAGATTAACACGTCGTACTGACTTTGACAAGTTTCCTAGAGGCCTGCAGAAAATTCCACAAAATGATGCAGAGACACCGATAAGATTTATGAAGATACCCCTCCCATTTTCTTTTCGTTTCGCTAGTAGTGGACGAAAATGCATGAGTGTCGCAGATACCTACAGAGATGAACGTTGTAACGGCTTTTAGCGATTGACGAATGACCGAAGAAGGCGTGAAATGCACGCGCGGACGACCGGGTCTTATAATAGTCATTTTTGGCAAGAGATCCGTTAGTTTGTTGCACTACCTGCAGAGAGCACGGAGATTAACACGTCGTACTGACTTTGACGAATTTCCTAGAGGCCTGCAGAAAATCCCACAAAAAGATGCAGAGACACCGATAAGTTTTATGAAGATACCCCTCCCTTTTTTTCGTTTCGCTAGCAGGGGACATTGTAAAGACTGTTAGCTTTTGACAAGTGAGGGTCGCAGGAATCTAGAAACTAAGCTCACCGGCAAGACCTTTCTTTTTGTTTCGCTACCCACAGTGAAAATCAATTATTTTTTGGAAAAGGTTTGCAAAAGTGCTCATAGATTATCTCTCGAAGTCAAATGAATTTCTTTTTTGACGGGAAGGAACATGGTCAAGGGAGGGATATTTTTCTCCAATTAGAGGACTTTTCAGGAAAGTAGTGGGAAAAGAAGCTCAGCAAATCAGTGGATTTTCGGCAAAATAATGAAAAGTGTGCTCCTGTTTTCGAATATAAATAACCAAGATACACCAGAGTCAGTCACAGGTTTTCTTGCAAGCTGTCAAGAAAATGTCTTCGAAGAAAAGTTCACCTATGCAGCCTTCTCGGAGCCGTTGCAGTCTACGGGATGCTCAGGAGCGTATACGTTCGCTGATCTCCAACGCACCGACTCTCCTGACGATGCTAGACTACGTGTCCTGGGCCATGGACATAGTAGAAACATGTAAGTTAATTTTCTTATTACTCCACTTTAAAGTCACGAATTTTTAAAATTTTTAATTAATTTATTTGAATTTTTTTTTAATGTTGCAGTGCTACAACCACCGAATGCTGCTTTGCAACAATTGGCGCCGCGACGATCGCCGGCAGCTGACCCGCCTCGACGATACCCGGGGGCTGACTCGCCGCGACGATCGCCGGCAGCTGACCCGCCTCGACGATCCCCGGTGGTTGAGCAGCCTCGGCGATCACCAACGGCTGAGCAGCCTCGGCAATCCTCGGCGACCCGAAGAAGACGGTCTCGCTCGAGCTCGAGTTCGAGTTCAAGCTCGAGCTCTAGTTCAAGTTCGAGTTCAAGCTCGAGCTCTAGTTCGAGTTCCAGTTCAAGCGGAACATCTTCGAGTTGCGCGTCGTGCATATCGGTCCAAGATCGCAAAAGCATACGCGATCTTGGACCGATTCCCAAGATTGCAAGATTGAGAAGAGGAAAGCAACAGGTAAATATTTAATTTATAATAAATTTATATCACCTTATGTTTTTTAAAAAATAATAATAATAATTTTATTCTTTCTTTTACAGAACAAATGGGAAATGAGCAGAAGAAGAAGGTATGAGAGAGTAAGAAAGAGAGGGAGAGACGACACCAAAACCGGGATCATCAACAATGGCCTCCTCAGATAAAAAGAAATGCTTAAATCTTAATTAATGTTTTATATATTTTTAAATAAATTTATTTCATTTTTTCTTTTGTTTTATTTTTCAGATGTAGCAAGACCAGCACTGAGACTCAGCTTCCTACAATTGAAGAGGATCACCAATATCGGCATAAATGCAAGCGCTATGAGTGGCGCCAAAAGCAGTGCTATGAGTGCTGTCAAAAGCAGCACTCAACAACATCAGCAGCAACATCATCAACAGCAGCAGGAACAGCAGCAGCAACAACAGCAGCAACATCATCAACAGCAGCAGCAACAACAGCAGCAACAACAGTAGCAGCAGCAACAGCAGCAACAACAGTAGCAGCAGCAACAGCAGCAGCAACATCAGCAATAACAGCAGCAGCAACAACAGTAGCAGCAACATCAGCAGTAACAACAGCAGCAGCATCAACAGCAACAGCAACAACAGCAGCAGCAGCAGCAACAACGTACTCTACCGAGGATATTAGACGACGAAATTAATTATATAAATTAAAAAAATTATAAAAAATAATTTTTTTAATGTTAATAAATTAGTTTTTTTAACTATTTAATATTAATAAATCATCAAAATCATGTATAAATGTAAAAAAAATGGGTAGATTTATTTCAACATCTTTCCCAATATAATAATAAGTATTTTCATTATATTTTTAAAATATTTTTTATTCAGTAAAATTGTTTCGTTTAGTACAACTACATTTTATAATATTATCAATTTTGTCTTGACCAAATTTTCCGTTGAAAAAATTTTGCATCCAAGCTGTTATTGAAAGGACGTTATGGACGGCACATGTAGGTTTTCTTCTGTTACAAAGACGATGGTGGAAGCAAAAGTAATGTTCATTACTTTTGATGTTCTCGAGTGGTGGGCATCCGAGATCTTCCACATTTGAAATTATACTGAAAAAAGAAGATAATTGTAAGTAGAAAAAAAGTGTGAGAAAGTATAAGAATATAAATACTTACATATTTGGCAAATAATTTTTTAACCATTGCACTTTCTGTTCTCCCTTAACATATAGCTTTTGTACACCTTGCGTGCAGATTTCTAAAACATGCTTAAGTCCATGGTGTGGAATATCACCAGAATTCCATTCGATTCCGTGGTAACTTTTTTCTAGCCAGTGCATCATACATTTTTCTTCCTCTGTGAGTTCTTCCCACGGCATTGACGACTTGAAGAGGTAAGCAGTCGGTAAAGCAGTTTTTTTCAAGTTGAGAAAGCTGATTTCCTGAAATATAAAAGTATCCACAGCTATTCCTTGAAACCCTTGAATGTCGCAAATATAAACATTTTCTTCCGGATATTTCAGTATAGTATTTTGAAACATTTTTTTGTATTCACACATTGCAGTCATCTTGCAGCTTCGTAGAGTTAGTTCTATAAGACAAATTGATTGTAAATGAACAGATGAATTTGGTCATCCTGCTTATATAAGAAGAAACTCAACCTTTGGTTGTCAGACAATTGGTTGTCAAAAAGAAACATAGACCTCATTGGTCTAAAAATAGAAAATTCATCCCCTCCCAAGAAAATATCCCTTCTCCTCGTTATGACTTGCTCCTCAGCTTTTCAATGTCGAAGATGACCACTTCTCATTGGAGCAAAGATAGAAAATCCATCTCTTCCCTAGAAAATATCCCTTCTCCTTGTCAAACTTCCTATTCATTGGTAGTTTCTAAAATTTTCCTCCTTTTCTTTCGCGGTCTCATCTATATATAGCAAGAAATTTTACTGTCAGGAGCAGACTTCGTCTACTAAAGTACACGAAACTAGTTCTTTATACAATTCTGATTTGTGAGTGTTAAGTGAAAAAAATAAATATGCGTGATACTTTGCGAAATATACATGAAATGAGCAATAATTTTATTCATTATTGGCTGGACATGTACAATTCCATAATGAAGAAATTGAACGAAAAAATCGACAAAGCTAATCTTGCAAGAGGAGAAAAGCAGAAAGATCAAACTTGTATGACACATCCTTCATGTGTGCAAGTCCAACTCGAACAACATCTTCAGCAAGGAGGTGGTCTACAATCGGAAGCAACTGAAGCTAGAGTTGAGTGGTGAGACGTAGAATCAGCGTTTCAAAATCGAATTAGAACAGGTGTAGTTGTAAACATAAAGCATGTAGACATTCTAAGTTTTTTGAACGATGCGCAAAAGCTCTTCAAGGTTAAAGTAGAAGATTGCTTGAAAGAATATAACGCTGAGAAAATAAATTCTGACTTTATCGCAGAATTTTCTATGCAAAAAATGGTGAAGAAACAACAGACATTAAATATTGTACAAGTGAAAGTGTTACAGCATTCATGTCAACGAATTTGGAAGAATGATTCAAGGATCATATCAAAGAACCTATTCTCACCCACCTTGAAGAGTTCCAGGAGAAAGATTCTGGCTGGACCCTGACGAGTATTATCAGTTTGTGTATCAACATGAAAAAATATTCTCCAATCAAGGGGAGTTCCCTCATTCCACTTCCAAAGTTTATAGAAAAGAAAAAGGCATGTGCTAATGTTCGTAATAATGATAATCAATGTTTCAAGTATGCTATACTTTCAGCATTGTATCCTAGTGAAACTAATCCCAATAGAGTTAATCAATATCGTTTGTATGAGAACGAGCTGAACTTTGGGGATATAGAATTTCCAGTGAAACTCAAAGATGTTACGAAGTTCGAAAAATTAAATGATATTTCAATAAATGTATACATATTAAAAAAGTACAATGCAAAGTTAGAAGTATCGCCATGCTATATTACAAAAGAAAAGAAAGAAAAACATGTTAATCTACTCCTCATTCAAGACTTTTACATAAATGAAAATGAAGAAAATAATCATGATGATGGCGGAAGCTTGCCTAAATACCACTACGTTTCGATTAAATATCTGTCTCGACTTTTAAGCACTCAATTAAGTAAATCTCATGTAAAATCATACCACTGCGAAATTTGTTTACAAATATTTTACTGTGAAGAAAGGCTGGAAATGCACGAGAATGATTGCAAAAATTTAAATAAATGTCGAATTAAGTTGCCTGACTTTAGGAATCACATTCTTAAATTTGAAGATTACAATAAAAGTGAAAAAGTTCCTTTTGATATTTATGCAGATTTTGAATGTTTGTTAAAGCCTACTGAAAATGAAAATGCTTTTCAGCTTCATGAAACATATAGCATAGGCTATTATATAAAGTGCAGCTTTGATGATAGTTTATCTGTTTATAAATCATACAGACAAGAAAATAAAGATGAAGAGACACCGGCAAAATGGTTTGTTCGAGAACTGAAAGAATTAGTGAAAAGATTGATCTACTCTACAAAAATCCAAAACCAATGAGACTTACAGATCTAGAAGAATTACCTATTCAGAGGTCAACTGTTTGCCATATATGCCGAAAGCCTATCAAAAGTGAAGAATTCGCACTACGAGACTATTATCATCTAACAGGACAGAACGTTAATTTTTAATGTATACAAATATTTGACTTAAATGCTGTACAGCATGTAAGACTTTTTTCTATTTAGTTTCATAGGTGCAGCTTACAATTCATGCAATTTAAATTACAAGGAATCCAGGTTTGTGCCGAGGTTCGATTCGAGGTTATCTTTCATAACCTCAATTATGATACACACTTCATTTTAAAAGAGATTGCTACTTCTACAATAATGAAGGGACGAGTATCTCTGATACCTCACAACAAACAAAAATATATTTCATTTACGAAGTATATAGATGACTGTGACATCAGTTTTAGATTTATAGATTAATGGCGTTTTTTACCATCATCGTTGGAAAAGCTTGCATCATATTTGGAAACCGTACCGATAGCAGTGAATGAGTTTAAAAATGATGGATTTACAGATGAGCAAATTAATCTTCTTAGACGAAAAGGTATATTTCCATATGATTTCGTAGATGGATTGGACAAATTGATGACTACAAAACTGCCAGAGAAGAATGAGTTTTACAATAAACTAACAGATGCTCATATTATTGACGAAGACTATCACCATGCTGTTACAGTATGGAATATGTTTACTATAAAAACTTTGGGTGAATATTCAGTTTTGTACTTGAAAACACATGTTTTATTATTAGCTGACGTCTTCGAAAGTTTTCAAGAGACATCTCTGAAAGCGTATAGTTTATGTCCTGCACACTTTTACACGACTCCAGGTCTCACATTTTTAGCAGCTCTAAAAATGACAAAAGTGGAATTGGAGCTTCTTACAGATATAGATATGCTGATGTTTATTGAAGCAGGCATTCGAGGAGGAATAAGTGAATGTTGCAATCGGTATGCTAAGGCGAACAATCCGTACATGGGTCCATCATACGATAAGAATCAGAAAACGAAGACACTCTTATATTTTGATATTAATAATCTTTATGGATGGGGCATGGTGCAGTATTTACCAGTGGGAAAATTCAAATGGATCGAATATGAAACGAATTCAAATTTTTTCAATGCACCACCAGACTCTGATACAGGCTACTTTGCTGAAGTAGATTTAGAGTATCCTGAAGAAATACATGATGATTAACAAGATTTGCCTTTTTGTGCAGAGCATGGTACACTCCCTGGCTCAAAGCAAAAGAAACTGTTGACTACTTTGAATGATAAGAAAAGGTATGTCATTCATTATCTAGCTTTAAAACAGGTATTAGATAATGGACTTCGACTAAAATAAGTGCATAGGATTCTGAGTTTTGAGCAGAAGCCTTGGCTCAAACCATATGTTGAATTTAATACCGAGAAAAGAAAACAGGCCAAGAATGAGTTTGAAAAGCTTTTCTACAAGTTATTAATTAATGCAGTATATGGTAAGTGCATCGAGCGAGAACGATCTCGGGTTGATGTGCGATTAGTCAATAAATTCACTGGTCGATATGGAGCAGAAGCACGTATAGCTCAACCAAATTTTCATAATTGTGCTATCTTTGATGAAAATTTGGTTGCTATACAGCTAAAGAGAATAAGTATTACAATTATAAAACCAATATACGTTTGTCTCAGCATTCTCAATTTGTCTAAAACATTGTTATACGATTTTCATTATTCATATATGAAGCGGCGACTTGGGGAAAAATGTAAACTCCTTTACACCGACACAGATAGTCTGATATATGAAGTTGTTGACGTGGATATGTATAAAATAATGAAAGAAGACTTGCACAAATTTGATACTTCTGATTACAAAGAGAACAATCAATTTGGAATCCCGCGTGTCAATAAAAAAAGTGCCTGGATTAATGAAAGATGAATGCTGTGGCAAGATTATGACGGAATTTATTGGTTTACGTAGCAAAATGTATAGTTTTTTAATAGATGGATCTGAGACTGTGAAGAAAGCCAAAGGCATAAAATCGAGTGTTGTGAAGAACACAATCACGTTCGAAAAGTGTCGAAAATGTCTCGATGAACAAATTATTGTTAAACGTGAGCAGTGCAACATTCGCTCTAAATTGCATGCAGTGCATACTGAAAAACAGAATAAAATAGCACTAATTCCGAATGATGATAAAAGATACTTATTACCTCATAGCACAGACACTTTGCCTTGGGGTCATTACCGAATTATTGAGGAACAGATGGCGCTTGCTGTAATTCAAATAGAGGGGAATGAAAAAATGGCTGATACAAGAGAAGAAAGAGTGGGTGAGTTGGAAGTGGAGAAGGGGTATGCAGCGACCAATATTGAAGAAGAAAGCGAGAGATCAATGGAGAGGGGGAACGAAGTGACCAATAAAAACAGTGCAGCACGAGTGGGGATGACACTTCATGACGATACAGGCGAATCAATCATTATCGAATACGATGTTTGTGAGGAGCTAATGCACGAATGGAATCCATCGATGGAGGAGGCATCTTCCGATAGAAGGGATATTCTACAAGAGGCGATGGTAGGGGCAGACATCATGGTGGGGAATGGGCTATATGAATCGACGCACCACGGTGAAGAGCACATTCGAGCAGTCGAGCTTGAAAATTACCTTCCTTTGGAGAAGAAACCAAGACTCACTTAACATTTCCAAGTAAGTTCTTAGCTGATTTTCACTATTTTTTTTTTCTCAAAAAAAATCTTTTCTATAACACAAATTCTTATTTTTTACATTTCAGAATAAATCTATCTGCACTCAACAAGATTGCTGAGCGTGAGTTCTTGCCTAAGAAGAATGTCACGGACTTGGAAAAAGATCATGAGTAGATGGTGACTGCACTCAAAGAAGTAAAGACGAGATTCGGCACAAAGATCGTAGCTGAGATCGATGACAGCTTTCAAATATTTCTGCCCGGGAAGATCTCATCAGCAATCTTGAAAGATCAAGAATTTTTCAATAATCTCACTAACACAGCAAATAAACTTAGTTTATTTATAACATATCAGGGTGGAACTTCTTTCAAGTTCACCACATGCTAAAATAATGAAGTACAAAGACTGATAATTGTTAAATACTACTTATTTATTTCTTCAAACTTATGTGAAATTTACATGAATAAATACATTATTAAATATAATAACAATTGCTTTCTTATTTATTTGAACCTTGTATAATTCATACAATCTCATTTTTATCTATCCAACTATTATGCTTGTCACTGAATCCATTTAACATATACGCGTTTACCACTTTTCTTTAAAACTTTTTCTACTAAATAAATTTCCGGATACATAGTTTTATGAATTTCCGTTTCATAAAAGCCACTAGAAACGGGTTTATCATAATAATCTTTGAGGTGGTAAGTTACTGGATCTGTTTTTACAACTCGCATTATTGTGAAAATTTCCGTTGACCAGTTTGGCGTATAACCTTTTTCAAACCATTTTTTATCCTACTTATTCGTACATTATCTCCTACTTTAAATTTCGGTTTTTTCACTGGCGACTTTTCATTTGGAAAACGTCTCTTGACTTCTCGCTCATTTGCCAGTGTAACATTTTCATGCTTGATTCCTGTTGTCCGATGTTTTATCGAATTGTATGCTTTGAGCAAGTTAGGTAGAATATCTAACCATTTATAGCTTCCTTGTTTGCTGAATTTTTAACGTTCTTTTGAATCGTTCGCATATACTTGCATGAAGATTACTATTCGAAGAGTATAAGTGTATATTGTGCTTTTTCATAAGTTTTTGAAAAATTGAATTATAAAATTTTTTTCCTTGGTCAGTTTGTAGATTCTTCGGTACTCGTCCTTCTTTCAGTATTGACTTCATAGCTGTAGTAACATCGTTACCACTCTTTGGCTTGACTGGCACGGCCCATGCATACTTTGAAAATATATCTATGACAGTGAGTAAGTAATGAAAACCTTTATTCTCTTTAGAATATGATATCATTTCTACAAGATCAGCCTGCCAAGTCTCGTCTATTCCACGTTTGTCATATTTTCTTCTCTTGTATCGTCGACATGCTGGCTTGTGTAGCTCTTCAGCTACTCTTTGACGTTCCATCATCGTTTACAGTGGATGAAAATCCATCTGGAATTTGTCTATACGAACTTTTAATTGTTTATTCACTTCTTCAATGATATAATCAACACCAGAGTGATTGCGAAGAGTTGTACTATAAAGATAACGCAATTTTTCATTCACTTTCAATTGCTGTTTTTCAACATGCTGCTTATATTCTTCTATAACTTCACCAATTCCAACAATTTTAGCATATAATTTATTTCAGTTTGTAGAATAACTTTCAGTGAGTGCAAGGTGATTGCATCGTTTGGATGAATGGGCTGTCCTAGG
>QLSS01000440.1:27985-41455 GCA_024372645.1 Trichomalopsis sarcophagae
TCAATATATATGCCCAGCTTCGCGTAATTCCTCAATAATCTACTGGATTTCATTGACGTGATTATTATTAACAGCTGATTGTTCGACAATCAATAATCGAAGTCTCTCAGTAAGCTCGTTCGGATCATCCCAGTAGACGAGATCAATATAAGAATTTTTCTTAGTTATTTTATATTTAGGTATAAGTCCTCCTCCGCTGCTGTTTACGTTATTTTTACGTGGAATGCTGCGGAACATTGGTGCTAAAACATTCTTATATTTATTACTTCTCGACATTCGTATAGATTCATCTTTGCTGAATTTTTTCCGACGAGCATTTGTTGCATCCAAAATCTTGCGATAATTTGCACGGTCTGATGAGCTCAGAAGAAGTTCATCCGAATTTTTTTTATATAGCAATTACAGTAGTCCATTCGTTTTAGGAAAACTTTCATTTCTGACTTTGACATATTTATCATTAAATTCAATTTCTGAATCACCAATCATATACACTTCATCAACTTTTCGCACACCGTATATATTATCAATCGTTCTACGGCTTTTATCTAGCAATGATAAAAAATCTTCAGCTGATTCATTTTTTCCACTAGCGGATTTAAATGTAGGATTGGTTATTGTGTCAAAAACATCATCATCATCATCATCATAAACAGTATAATCCATTAAACTTGATTTATTGTTCTTATTTTGATCGTTGAGCACACTTGCAAAGTCGCTTATTTTCTAAATCAAAATCACCGTCCGGTGTAAAATTGAAACCAATGCCTGGAGGACCGCGACTCACTTGCGCGCCCTCAAGTTTTCTTTCAAACATATCGAGACTCATGGTAATACTGATGCAAAATAGAAAGTTGCATGTCAATATATATGCCCAGCTTCGCGTAATTCCTCAATAATCTACTGGATTTCATTGACGTGATTATTATTAACAGCTGATTGTTCGACAATCAATAATCGAAGTCTCTCAGTAAGCTCGTTCGGATCATCCCAGTAGACGAGATCAATATAAGAATTTTTCTTAGTTATTTTATATTTAGGTATAAG
This sequence comes from Trichomalopsis sarcophagae, assembly GCA_024372645.1. Lineage (NCBI taxonomy): Eukaryota > Metazoa > Arthropoda > Insecta > Hymenoptera > Pteromalidae > Trichomalopsis > Trichomalopsis sarcophagae. Next base: position 29,030 of record QLSS01000440.1, read on the forward strand.
TCCTCCTCCGCTGCTGTTTACGTTATTTTTACGTGGAATGCTGCGGAACATTGGTGCTAAAACATTCTTATATTTATTACTTCTCGACATTCGTATAGATTCATCTTTGCTGAATTTTTTCCGACGAGCATTTGTTGCATCCAAAATCTTGCGATAATTTGCACGGTCTGATGAGCTCAGAAGAAGTTCATCCGAATTTTTTTTATATAGCAATTACAGTAGTCCATTCGTTTTAGGAAAACTTTCATTTCTGACTTTGACATATTTATCATTAAATTCAATTTCTGAATCACCAATCATATACACTTCATCAACTTTTCGCACACCGTATATATTATCAATCGTTCTACGGCTTTTATCTAGCAATGATAAAAAATCTTCAGCTGATTCATTTTTTCCACTAGCGGATTTAAATGTAGGATTGGTTATTGTGTCAAAAACATCATCATCATCATCATCATAAACAGTATAATCCATTAAACTTGATTTATTGTTCTTATTTTGATCGTTGAGCACACTTGATCGATCAATTCCCATTCGTTTTTTCATTTTCTTACTGATGCTGATTTTATCCAATATATGATTAAATGGTTGCTGCAGCGGGCTTTCACTTTTCATCTCAACAAGTTTCTCAAGTGGTGTGATGACTGATTTTAGAGTATCACCGATGACTTTTTCAAAGTCATCTTTCTCCTGTTTTAATAAAGTGTATTTTTTCTTAATAGCCTCACGAGCTCCCAAGAGTTCGCTAAGAACATTCTTCTCTTTCGTGAAGTCTAACATGCTTACGTGGCGATGTCTACAACTGAACTGCAAGTTCGACACTCATAATTCCTTTTTTATTGCAAAACAGTCAAATCCTTTTCTGTATCTACCCTCATTCATCGGTCTATTGATTCCAACATTCAGAAGAAAGATTCCGAAATTCGTTGAAAGTTAAATCGGTATTCACATGATCTTCATAGATATGTTTAAGATTTACATCATCTTGTCGATAAATTACTAAGAAATTAACATTATCTCTAATGAGATGTTTTCCTATATGAGCATAAGATTGACATAGATAGAAACTATCTACACTCTTATGTCTCCCCATACAGAAGAATGCTCTAACGTTATCCTGCTTCTCACATGCAACATCATCAAAAATCATTATTGAATTTGGAAGGGCTTCATCTGGAGATACTACATATTCATGGTTACTGAACGGAAAATATGATACTCCTTCAATCGGATCCAGGACATTTTTAAGAAATTGATACTTTGGCTGATTAAAGGATTTAGAGTATACATACAAATTCTCAAACCGAAGACCATTGGAGTGTGTAATTAGTGACAATAAACTAATTGTTTTTCCACAGGTTGATGGCCCACAGAAAACTGCTCTTATAATATCTGGTAGTAATTCCATATGACGCTTTTTTCTCTTCTCTTTTCCAAAATCGAAATTTGTCACTGGGAGTTTGATGTTCTGCTCGGTAAAATCCATGTTCACTCCACGGAGTCAAATATAACATTGAGCTCTTCAAATATAAACGCTCGTTTTATACCATGAACGTCAGTTGTGAAACAACGCTCGAAGAGATATGATCATACATAAATCTCAGAAACAGCCGAAAGGCTATGGATTGCTTGATAAAGTTATCAATGACTTACCAGTAGAAATGCATCTTCCTGGATATCAATACTGCGGTCCCGGAACCAAATTGAAAAAGCGAATGAAAAGAGGAGATCCTGGCATTAATCTGCTTGATCAGGCATGTAAAAAACATGATATAGCTTACTCAGATAAAAACAGAGATCGTAAAGCTGCTGACAAGATGTTTGCTGACGAAGCTATGCAACGTATCAGAGCCAAGGATGCTAGTCTTGGTGAAAAAGCTTTTGCTTTTGCTGTTCGCAATGCTATGAAATTAAAAGGAAAACCTGGAATGGGACTGAAATTTAATAAGTTAGTGACTGCAGCTAAAAAATCAATGTCAACAAGTAAAAGTTCTCGCAAGGTTATTCAATCATCCTTGAAGGGTGCACGTTAAGCTGTTAAAAGTGTAGGTGGAAAGAAATAAAGTTATCATTTCACGTGTTCTGTCGCTTCCATCAAAAATTGGTGAACTTCTTCCTTTTCTCATTCCATTGTTCGCAGGACTAAGTGCCACCGGTGCTCTAGCAGGAGGTGCTGCTGGAATAGCTAAAGCAATTAATGATGCTAAAGCTGCGCAGAAAAATTATGAAGAAGGTAAGAGGCATAACGAGACCATAGAAGCTATTGCTTTAGGCAAAGGTCTTGATCTTAAGCCCTATAAAAGTGGAATGGGATTATTTATGAAACCTCATATCGGTCGTGGTCATCAAGTCAGTAGAAAATAAAAACTTCGATTTAACTTTGCCAAGTCGTGCACTGACTGACTACGATCTAAAAAAATATGCTCATATGATGAAAATTTCAGTTTTCCGTGGCGTTCTCATGAGAAATAATCTACCACCGATGGTCCATGGCGTAATGAAACAGCAGTGGTAAACTTGGACGATTTTCAAAATAGAGGCACTCACTGGGTTTGCTATCGCAGTGAGTGATCTCAAACCTCCCAAAGATCTCATGATGTATTTTAACATGATGGAAGTGAAATACAATTACAGAAGATATCAAAATATTGACTCATTTATATGTGGACATCTTTGTCTCTACTTCTTAGCTGGGAGACTATAAAAGAGATGTTCGCAGACGAATAGATTCATTAGCATCCGATCAGTCATGGAAGATAGCTTCACTCTGAGTCTCTCCGGAAACTCATCTGTCTTAGAAGCGCAATATTTTCCTTTGATTGAACTACCACAGCATACAAATTTTGTCTTAGGATTAGTTGAACTTTTAACATTCAACTCTATTTCCAATGTTGACCATTCAAATAATAAACTTCATTTGAGCAAAAATAATATTATCACTATCCCTACGGGCAGCTATGAAATTGATGCTATAAATCAATTTTTACAAGAAACTTTGAAATCCAAAGGAATTGAATTTTCTTTAAAAGCTAACAACAATACTCTCAGAAGTGAAATTCTCTGCAGTCATCAGATAGATCTCAAACCTCGCGATTCAATAGGCCGTCTCCTTGGCTTCGCTCCTCGCATTCTCAAACAGAACATTCAACACAGCTCTGATTTACCTGTGAAAATATTGAGAATCAATGCACTCAGAGTAGAATGCAACATTACTGCAGGTGCTTACATCAATAATAAGAAAATTCATACAATCCATGAGTTCTTTACCAGAGTGCCTCCAGGATATAAAATCTTAGAAGTTCCCTCTCATGTAATATATCTACCACTCAGTGTCAAGTGCATAGATCATCTACAAATTCGAATTGTAGATCAGGACGTAAATTTGGTGAATTTTCGAGGAGAGGAAATTACTATTAGACTTCACATCAAATCTGTATAATGGGTATTGTTTACAATTCTGGAAAATATATAAGTCAGCCATCATGTCAACCAGTCATCAGTCGACCAAAGAAACTCAAACCGTTAACACAGAAGAGCATTCAGTTTCTGAAAAGCCTAGGACTAAAAGTTCGTGGAAAAAAATTTAGGTGTATAATTCTTTGCTGCTTCCAGAAAAATGGAAGAAATTTTAAGCATTCAATAAGCATTCAATCAGGTGTCGTCTTCGATGAGTCTATTGCTCATTACGAGGTACACGCCCATCAAACATACTCATCATTAAGCTTTGATAATAGCGATGAAATTCGTATTTCTATACAACATCAAGATCTATGCCTCTTACCATCGCGTACTTCTATCCACATATGTGGATAATTGAAACTAAAAGATGGTTTAACAGCACCAACTAAAACTAAATTCGTGAACAATGGCATTTGTCATCTGTTTGATGAAATTCGTTATGAAATTAATGCTGTGGAGATAGATAAAAGTAAAAATGTTGGTTTGAGCAGTCTCATGAAAGGATGGACATCATTTAACTCGAATCAGAATAACATGTTAGAAAACGCAGGCTGGCTTGGTATTGAAGAAGATACCAAAACGTTTGTCGATGAAAAGGGAAACTTTGACGTAGCGATTCGGCTGAGTATGATCTTGGGCTTTGCAGAAGACTATAAAAAAATTATAGTTAATATGAAGCATGAGCTCATTCTTACAAGATCGAGAAGCGACTTAAATGCAATAATCCAGAATGGAACTACATCATCTGGCGTAACTACTTATGAAGATTGTGAAGTAAAAATAACGAAGATAGAATGGTTAATTCCATATGTTGTTGCATTAGATAAACAAAAAATTCAGCCATTGAACTTCATTGGTAAGGATAACCCCATCTCTATGCGTTTTCGTTCTTGGGAAATATTTGAATATCCTCTTCTTCCAAGCACGAATAAACACGTCTGGACAGTGAAAACTTCAAATCAATTGGAGAAACCTCGTTTTGTAATTCTCGGACTACAAACAAAGAGAAAAGCTGCAAGAATTGCAAATACCAGTAGATTTGATCATTGTGAGATAAGTAATGTGAAACTTTTCTTAAATTCACAATATTATCGATACAACAATATGAATCTCGACATATTTAACAATCAGTATGCAATTCTCTATGATATGTATGCTAATTTTCAAAAATTATACTATAGGAGAGATCCGCAGCCATTGCTGACAAAGCCTATGTTCATCAAGAATGAACCACTCATAGTTATTATACAAAATTGAAATTATTGATACAAAACGAATCTCTCAAGAGCGCTCCTGTCGATGTACGTCTGGAGTTTGAGGCTAAAAAAGATTTTCCTGCTAACACTTCAGCATACTGCCTAATCTTACACGATCGCATTGTTCAGTACAATCCTATCAGTGGGAATGTCAAGAAGCTCATCTAGGCTGCACCGGAAAATGGAATATGCAGTAGACATGACTGGTTTTAAGCAAACCAAAGAAGATTATATTCTAAAGGAATTAGCAATCATACCTCTCGAGGAAAATAGTGCAGATTCTATTGTTCGAACATTCACAAATCCCTTCTCATGGAAAAAACTCTCAGACAAAATGCAAAGGGAAAACAAACATAATTATCATGGCATCAGGTGGAAAACGGATGGACATGACTACTCTCAAATTGGAAACTTGCTTCGTGACGCTTTACATGATGCATCAAAAATTTTTGTCATTGGTGCATTAAAACAGAAATGGCTTCAACGATTCAAATTTCCTGTTCACAACATTGAACAGTATGGCTATCCGTTAAAACCATCTTTTAAGTGCGTCACAGTATGCACAAATCATAATCCAAGCTATAAGACGACCTGTTCATTGCACAACGTCAAACTCATGAAATGTTCTATGAGCATAAACTGTAAAGTAAAAAAAAAAAAAAATAAAAAAAAATAAAAAAAGTAGACAACGTTATAGGCATTCCAAAACATAATAGAGAGAGAGGAATAATTATCCCCACTCTCTTATCGGGTACTAAAAGACTCTGAGAGGAGAGGGGGTATTTTATATGCATTCAGAATCAGATTGCTTAAAGGCAGATCAAAGCAACAATTTAGTTGAATTACAGTTAATGGATGGATCAAATCAAGTGCATTTGTTAAAGATTTCTGCTGCTAAACGTGATCGAGCTTTAATAGGTAAAGTCTACTTTTCCAATATATTGTTGCTAAACAAGCACAAAAATTAGTACATTAATTAGTTATTAATTAATTACTCTTTACTGCAGATTTAGCATACGCAACTCAAATATTCGATGAGCATTTATCAGCTTTGGGCAGTTCATCGAATGTCAGTGAAGAAACTTTATTGAATACTCGTAACGATGAATGTGAAAGGGATAGTGCTGCCCTGAAAAAAAGAGTATCTGATGAAAAGAAGTGTGCATTTCAATTGACATTGATTGATTCAGCAACAATGGAAAGCTTTACTTTTTTTTTCGACCAAAAAGCTTATCATCTAGCACAGACAGGTACATTTTTTAATTTGTTTGAAACGTGTTATAAAAAACGGTCACGACTCTTTTGTGGTCCTGTATAAGATATTTGACTGATTTATGTATTAAAGAGCTGTGAGCATTTGCTGACCCGGGTCGTTGTTCCGACAGCAGGTCAAGAGAGAGAGAACAAATTGATTTAAAAGTAATGATTTAATTTTAGGTCACGTCCGGGATACCAGGTAAAGGGAATATATACTAAAATAATCACATATTATTAATTTTTCTTTTGGTTAATAAACAAAATATATTTAACTGAGTGAATTATAAAAGAGATTATTACGTAAATTGCAGTGCTACTTTTGGATTACAAGTAAACCTATACATGAGGTCTTTATTTATCTGTTTGATTGTTGTTTAATACGCTTTATTAAGTGGTATTAATATTATCTAATTGGATTACGCCTTTTTACATTTAATATGTAACTTATTTGCAATTCTAAGCGATACGCGTAAATTGCGATATTTGTTTGTATATCGAATATGCTGCATTTTGCATATTCTATTAATTTTTATAAGATACGCTTAAATTGCGTTATCTTATATTTTATTTTGATTTTACAAAGTATGTATCAATATGTCTACTCAATGCTTAAATGCTATTGAGTAGTGACTAGTCTACGTAAATTGCAGTAGAGCTAGTGCTTGTACTAGGCCGCGCAGGGCCTTTTATATGCTACGGAGAGAGCGCGGATTAAACCGCCGGAATTTTGCACACTTTTGCGAACTTCGCACTTATATTAAATTTGGCGAGCAAATCTGCGCACGCTTCGCCGCTGACGCGTCACCGCTCGCTCTTATGCTTTGCGCGTATGTGTATTGTTCGTGAGGGCTGCGTCGCTGCCGTGCTTATTGCGTATTATTTGTTTTGATCCTCTCCCGCCGCTGCTGGCTACTCTGTGTTGTTGTGTATGTGCCATAGCGGGGTAGCAGAGCATTCATGTGTTTCTGTAGGAATAGTCGAGTGATTTTAGAATTTCGCTATACTATTTTTGTATATGTGCATTATATGAAATATTTTTGCATACAGATATAGTTTTTGCAACACAGCTATTAGATAAACACAAGGAAACTATAGATCAATAAAACTTAAATAGTACATCAACAAACATTGACAAAATTAATTGTGACACTAAAGAAACGGAAAATAACAATGATGAGTTGCAGAATCTTATTGAAACATATGAGAAGGATGATATTGAAGATGATGAGACCAGCAGTAAACGTGGGTATATATAGAAATTGTTACTGTAATATTGCCTAATATATACAAATTATTACTGTACTATTTATTCAAAAACAATTATTACACAATAGATTAAAAAATATTTTCTATTTTTAAAGAAACTGGTCGCTATGCTTGGAATAACGCAGAAACGCTTTTACTAATACACTTGTTCAAAGAAAACGATGCGGCCTATAGTGGAGGTAAATTAACGTACAAAAAATTTTTGAAATTAATTACTGATGGCATGGAATCCAGAGGGTACAATTCAAGTACTAACCAATGTATTTCAAAAATGGATTCCCTTAAAAGGGCTTACAAGAAAATTAAAGATCATAATGCTCAGAGCAGAGATGATGAAAAAAAGTGCAGTTGATTATTTATGTTTTGCAAAAATTCTAATATATTTAATTATAATAAATTATAAAATATCAATATCAATTTTTTAATCTAGGAGCTTGATGAACTATTTCAAAAGAAGCCGTGGATTACGCCACTGTCTGTGGTTGGATCCAATATGCCATTAGGCAATTTAGATACTAAAAATTCATCAGCAACAAACTTGAGTAAGTTCATATTCCTATATCAGTAATTATATTGATAAGCTATTTCATAAATACACATATAATTTTCTTTTTATAGAGCGTCCAAAATTACCTCTAGAAGCGCTGAAAGTACAGTATCTGGAGCAATCGTTGGAATTAAAGCAATTGAAACGAGATGTCTCAGATAATTATAGAGACAAAAAATTAGCTGTTATGCAAGATTTAGTAAAAGTTCTTAAAAAATAAGATATATTATAATAGACTGAAACGCTGGGGTTTTCTCGGTAGCCCAGCGCTCCCTAAATCCAGTCTCGCGCGCCGTCACACCCTAATGCATACACGGCGGCGGGCCGCCTCGGCCCAGGGCGCCAGGCATAGAGATGCCGAGGATCCCGCGATCCCCTTTCCGTGAGAGCGCCACCGTGTGTCGGGGCCCGGCGGCGCGGGAGTTGAGCTCGGCTAGCTCCAGGAGCGGGTAGAGTATCGATCAGGATCGTGGGTTATGAAACTCATTAAAGCTTGCTGCCGGTATGATATGTCGTCTTTATTTCTCATTTATTCTTTTAACAACCAACGGCAACCCGCCGAGAACCTATGGCCTCTACAACCCAGAGGCACTACGCTGACTTAATTAATTATTAAACGGTGCGCCGCACCGCCGGTCGAGGCCATCGTGATGGGAAGCGAGCTTACTCACGCGGCCCCGCAACAATATTTTAGAAAGTCTTATCTCCTTCCGGGGAGATCACTCGCGCCCACCGAACAATCGGCGCCGATGCCACGCTCGTCAGCGCGCCGCCCCCCGACTTGCCGGCGCGGGCGAGTACCCGCCTCGCCTCTCTGGTCGTCTACCGGCCCCGACGACCAGCGCGTCCGCTCCGGCGTACTCTCGCGAGCTATGCGATTCCCCGACAAATCAAACGCTTATTTTTCCATGTACCGCATCGTGCAAACCCGCTCCCTCGTTTTACTTCCCGACAACCATTCGCGACATGTCGACCCCGACACGACCGCACGGCGACACCCAACGCTCACTCATACTTTACGCACACGCTCGTGCGTCCTAATAATCACTTCACGATACTCTGACAAAGGACTAACTTAACCTAATCGCTAAATTATGTACTAACGGTAGCTCGGTAGTATACAGTAATCGGTAGCTGGTTGGAGAGGCGGGAGGGGCGAGGGAAACGATAGCGGGGAGGTGCGATACGGGAGGAGAACGATAGCGAGGAGATATACGCCCTACCTGGGCAACGATAGCGAGGACTTGTGCGAGAGCGAGGGCATGGTAGAGGCAAACGGTAGCTTGAGTGAGGGATAACGGTAGCGTCCAGGGGACAGTAGCGAAAACGATCGAGAGCTAGGGCGTGGGACAGGCAAACGGTAACTTGCATGAAAGACAACGGTAGCTTCAATGGAACGATAGCGGAAACGAATCGAGAGCTAGGGCGTGGGACAGGCAGACGGTAGCTTGAACGAAGGACAACGGTAGCGTCAAGGAAACGATAGCGAGAACGATCGAGAGCTTACATCAATCGCAATCGGCGACGTGTCCTCACGGCACTCGGCTCGCCGCCATTACCGCGTTCATCGAGATACATCGCATCACACTAACCACGTCACGTCGCGTTCACCCGAGACACAGCCGCACTAGTTAGTTCGCACGGTATTACACTGTTACTTACTTGCTACGATAACGAGAGTGAAGGCGGACCCCAATGGCGCACGGATGCGGATGCTTCGAGGTCGATCGAGAGCTGCGGAGAGAGTCTAGGCGTCCTATCGGTCGAAGCAATCGGAGCGAAAAAAGAGCGAGCTCTCCTCATGCGGCAACACATGGTCGCGGGGCCAGCGCTGCGCGCGCTCCCCACGCGAACTACTCCCCCCTCTACACGCCTACTCGTGGCTCGACCTGCCACGTCGCGCGGTTGTCGGTGCTTCGCGGCGCAAATTCTCGCTTGGAACGTGTAGTCGAACTACCACGTTACAAGACATACTTCTTACTTCAGTATTGTTGGACAATAAGTTAGCTTTTGTGCATTGGAAGCGATCACTTGTTCAATAATAGGCTTTCGTACACATGGTTTTTATCTACTTGCAATATCATTGATAACTGAAGATAACAATTTGTGATATTATGAGATTAGTCACAATATTATTAGTTATATCTAATATTTAAGTGTCTCCAATGTTGTCATTTAAATATTTATTGAAAAATAAAGTATCAGAGATCAGTGTCATACTATCGTAAAGAGATAAAACTGTTTACGTGTTACTAAATATATAGTTATAATATTTCAATGTTTTAATTAAATCTTAATAATGATATAGTAAATATAATAGAATAGACAGAATGTACAGTTGCAATGCCCTACACACGATTCGCGGCTCGAATACAAAAATAGTATAGCGAAATTCTAAAATCACTCGACTATTCCTACAGAAACACATGAATGCTCTGCTACCCCGCTATGGCACATACACAACACCACAGAGGTGCTAGCAGCGGTGGGAGAGGAGCAAAACAAGTATTACGCAAGAGGAATAAGCGCGGCAGCGACGCAGCCCTTACCAACAATACACATACGCGCAAAGCAAAAGAGCGAGCGCTGACGCGGCAGCGGCGAAGCGTGCGCAGATTTGCTCGCCAATTTTAATATAAGTGAGAAATTCGCAAAAGCGTGCAAAATTCCGGCGGCTTAATCCGAGCTCTCTCCATAGCATATAAAAGGCCCTGCGCGGCCTAGTACAAGCACTAGCTCTACTGCAATTTACGTAGACTAGTCACTACTCAATAGCATTTAAGCATTGAGTAGACATATTGATACATACTTTGTAAAATCAAAATAAAAAATAGATAACGCAATTTAGGCGTATCTAATAAAAATTAACAACATATGCAAAATTCGGCATACTCAACGTAAAAATAGATAACGCAATTTACGCGTATCGCTTGGAATTGCAAATAAGTTACAAATTAAATGTAAAAAGGCATATCCCAATTGAATAATAATAATGTCGCATAATAAAGCGTATTAAACACTAATCATTCAGATAAATAAAAACCTAATACATAAGTTTACTTATAATACAAAAGTAGCACCGCAATTTACGTAATAATCTCTTTTATATTTCATTCAGTTAAATATATTTTGTTTATTAACTAAAAGAAAAATTAATAATATGTGATTATTTTAGTATATAATACCCCTACCTGGTATCTCGGACCTGACCTAAAATTAAATCATTAGTTTTAAACCAATTTCATCAAATGGGTCAGCAAATGCTCATAGATCTTTAGTAAATAAACAAGACAAATATTTTGTACAGGACCATAAAATAGACGTGACCGTTTCACAGTTTTACACCTGCCCAAAAGTGTCCTATTCTCTGTATATTCAAAGGAAAGATTAGCTTATTAACTTTTGACCGATTAATTAGTTAAAGTGTTCGTACTCATGTTTAGCATATAGAACTATATAAATATACGTTAAAATTATAAAACAATGTTATGTAAAACTGAAGTTAACGTAATGTTCAAACTTACTATATTTTGTACAAGGATTAAAAACATGTAAAATTTACAAATATTGTAACAAAGGGTTTCAATAAACAAAAGATTATATTTAATAAGAATCTTTATTTGTTAATTAGGTGATCGTAGTCCCCTTTTTACACTTTTTGTATGCTTTTCTTATGTATTCTCTTTTCTTGTCTTTCAATTTTGAAGAACGTCATTTAAAAGTAAAGGTGCAGGATCCACATCAATATTATTTGGAAAAAGAACAGGGTGCTCAAAATTATCTTCTTGCTTTAAAAAAATATTGTGTAGAATGCAATAACACAGTATATAATAGGGAATTAAGTCGGTTCTTCGCATTGGTAATTTTTCTAGAAAATATCGCCACCGATATTTTAAAAGACCAATAGAGCGTTTAACCATCATTCTTGTACTGGACAACACTTTGTTAAAGTAACGTTGCTCTACGGTTAAGTGTCCATCGTCTCGATAAGCTACGATAACATGGTTTTGAATACTGTATGCTGAATCACCTAATAAGTGACTATTTTCTGGGAAATATTCTGCATTACACCATTGTTGTACCCCAAAGTATTTGAAAACTCTCATGTCATGTACAGATCCTGGAAGTCCTACATAGCAATGAATAAACTCCAGTCTATCATTACATATTACCTAAAAAAATACATATTGGAATACTTTGATATTAATTAGTCATTTTGCTATACGCAAAATATTAACATTAATTTAACAATAAACATACCTGTAACTGGATCGAATGCACATTCTTACGGTTTATATAACTTTGGGCATCTCTTCTTGGAGCAAAAATTTGAATGTGCGTGCCATCTACAGCTCCTATAACTTTTGGAAATCCATACCTTGCTTCGATTCTATTGAATGTAGCAATTGCCTCATTTTGCGATGGCCATTGAATAAAATAATTTCTGTATTCACAGATAGCTGCCACAACACGATGCACTGCACGCCAAGCTTTAGCATTCCCCACATGAAACTTTGCAGTTACTGATCTACAAAGCATTTAGAACGTCGAAACCAATATTTTAATAATATATATATATATATATATATATATATATATATATATATATATATATATATATAAATATATATATATAAA
>QLSS01000440.1:41855-54525 GCA_024372645.1 Trichomalopsis sarcophagae
ATACGTTATATGTGGTGAAATAATAATATTTTATTTTATCAACAATTTTATGTGTGTTAACTATGAAATCTTTCGTGCTACAGAATGAAACATCTCAGATTTAAAATTCCTGTAGGTTCGAATACTTTAAAATAACATGTTTTCTTGTTTATATAGCGCCGTATTATTAGAATATAATATTTGAAGCTAATCAAATTAGAGGTCCGTGATTAATGATAATTTTAAGTCCCGGGTTCACGTTTCTTAGTACAATAGTTCGAAATAGAAGAATTTTTAGGTTATGTAGGTAAAAAAAATCATTCATTAATTAAGAAAATAGTATATGATTGTCTCAAAAATTTCCATTTTTACAAAATGCATATTTATGGCATATTAATGCATTAACAAGTAGCTAAAATGTCATTTTCTTAAAATTTCGTACTTTTCTTAGGTGCCCCGACTCGACATCATAAGAAAGCAATATTCTGATATTTTTCTCCATATCTGAGAAGGTCAGGTCTTCATTAAAAAAAAAAAAAAAAAAAAAAAAAAATAGGTCCCTAGCACTTTCCTGAGAGGCGCAATTTAATTTTGACAATACTTTTCTTGAAATCGCCCATAGTGCGGCGGCTGATTTAGGGAGGAAGAGGTTAAAAAAACCATCCATTCTGCATTTTTAGGGTAATAAAAACAATGTACAATTAGAATATTATTTTTTATCAATATTTTTAGACCAAGTATCGCTAACAATAAGTGTTTTCCTTATATTTGGAAACATAAGCCTGCATACACCCATATTCTCAGTCGGATGCGGATGCTGACCTAGGGAGGAAGAGGAGAATATGGGCCTATTAAATTTCCATTGATTATGCAACACCAAACGTTAATATTCCAACGGTGTTGATTATCAATTTCTTGCATCCAGTGTGGATTTATTACAGACCAGTAATGGCTGTTATGTCTGTTCAAATCTCCAATGCTGTTGAAAGTAGATTCATCAAGGAACATCACGAATTGGAAGATATTGGGCTTATTTCTAATTTGATTTCTTGCCCACTGACAAAATTGTACTCTCTGCTGATGATCCTGCTCATTTAAATCTTGATTCCGTGTGATATGATATGGATGGTATCTGGCAAACTTCAGATATCTACTACAAGTTGATCGAGGTACACCCAGTTCACGTTAAATGGTTCGTAGCGAAATATGTGGATCTAAATGAACCATTGCTAAAATGGCAAGAAAACGAGGATTTTGCGTCTGGTATTCAATATTACGTCTAATTCTTTGACGTTGAAGATGACCTCGTCGAGCTCTCAATTCGAGGAAACGAATAGTATTCGCATTTGGATGACGACGTCTTGGGAAGCGTTCACGATATAACACTGCGGATCTTCTGCAATTTCTGCGACATTCTCCCAAAACAAGAAGGCTGTCAATGATGTCATTTGCTGGATAATCTGCCATTTTACCTCGATCTTTATTCAGATATTGGTTTAATGTTGTAACAATGACAGTTTTAACATAAGAATAAGAAGCTGCTTAGCAAAATGTAATAAAGTCAAGGATGGAATAATTTCATATGAACATGAATATTTATCAATGCAACACCTGTGCAAAAAAATGACCTAAGTGCGGAGCCTTTTCGTGTTAAAGAGTTGTTAAATGGAAAGTTAGAGTTTGCATGAACTGTGCTCTTGCTTTTATTGTGACTGATATCCACAAAATTCTCTTGAGATATTTTCATAAGGTATCAAATCAACAACACATTAATGAAATAACCAGACATTTAATGATAATTAATTTTAGGTAAATTAAAGCTACTAATAGGTGTATGTTTTTATTAACTTGATATTTTAATAAACTTATTTTGATTCCTTGCTTTACAGCATACTTAAATACAAATTAACCATTTAGCTGATATTGAATCCAAATAATACACAGCTTATTTAGGAAAATCTATTAGATCTTAAAATTCCCTTTAAAGTACAAACACAACGTATCACTCTAAAAGTAAAATTTTCCGCTTTTTTCATTTCCGTAATTACGAAGTAAGATTCTTACGGGAAAAATCAAAGTTAACCTTGGAATGACATTGAAAAGCGATCGTTTTCCAATCAAAGAGCATTGTTTTGAATGTAAAATTTTCCGCTCTTTCCATTGCCTCTAAAAAAATAGGGTTTCCATTTAAAAAATCAAAGTTAACCTTCAAATGACATTGAAGACGCTTTGAAGGTCAAACCTAAGGTCACCATTCGACTTCTCCGCAAAATCCTACAATCTTGGTCTCTAGCATTTTTTCGATTAAGGCCTTCCTTCACGAGATATTTGCGTGTATCGATTAAAATGGGACACCCTGTACTTCTGTCTGTGTAAAGGGCCAGTGTGTTGACTTGGGTATCGTTATTTTTGTGTTACTTTCTCGGCAGCGTTAAAAGGGATAAAAGGTTAGGAGAGTTTGGTAATCATGGTTATACAGGGTGAGTCATTTTAATCTTTAATCTCAATTATCTCGTTGGCAAAGCATGCCAGCAAAAACGTTTCGGATAAAAGTTTTAGGATTTTTCCCTGGCTATCTGATGATGACCTTGACAATGTCATTAAGCATGACCTTCAAGGTTATTTGAAGGTCAAGTCGATTTTTTCAAATAGAAACCCCTACTATTGGCACCAGAAATGGAAAGGGCGGGAAATTTTACGTTCGAACATATGATTTTGGAAACAAATCATCTTTTGTGCGGAAATTACCTTTGACATCATCGGAACCCAGGATGCACCATCGAAGAGGTTGTCAAAAGGATTTAGCATCCCATTTTTTGTTTTGTTTTATTGTTTTTTTGTATTTTTTTATTTGTTTTTATGTGTTTTTTGTTGTAATTTTTATATGTTTTTTTATTTTCTTTTATGTTTTTATTTGTTTTTTTTTTTGTATTTTTTAATTTGTTTTTATGTGTTTATTTGTTTTTTCCCTTTTTCTTATTTTTTTGGTATTTTTATGGAGTGTTAACTGGAGTTAACCATTGATTAATTGTTCGAAATTACCGCCTTTTTGTTGGATGCAAAGATCAAGTCGAGCTCTGAATTGTCTTATGGTTCTAAGTAGAACATCTCGAGGGATTACTGCACAAGTTGTACGAATGCGTTCGATCATATTATCTCGCGTTGTTAGCGGTTGAGCATAAACAACATTCTTAAGATATCCCCATAAGTAAAAATCGGGAGGGGTTAAATTATGTGAACAAGGGGGCCAGACAACTGGGCCACCTCGCCCAATCCCCCTGCTATTGTAGCGGGTGTTTAAATAATCATGAACAGTGCATAATGTAGTGGTGCTCCATCTAATTGGATCCACATTCTTAGCCTTGTTGCTAGGTCTACATTTTCTAGTAATTCAGGTAAAATATCTCGAAGTAATCTCAAAAAGTTTACCCCATTCACGTTCTCTTCAAAGAAATAAGGACTAATCAAATAGCCATTCATGATTCCACACCAGACCATAACACTCCAGCGGTGTTGATTGTCTATGGGCCTGAACCAATGAGGATTTTCATCTGACCAATAATGGCAATTATGTCTATTCAATTCTCCAGTGTTTTTGAATGTTGATTCATCTGAAAAAAGAACATGCCTGAAAAAGTCTAGATCTTGTTGAATCATTCGTATTGCCCATCGACAAAAACGTACTAGCAAAATCATATCATTTGGAGTTAACTGTTGTGTTAATGTTATGTGATAAGGATAATATCTTCTCGCTCTCAATATTCGGGATGCTGTTGATTGAGGTATACCTATTTCTCTTTCTATTTGTCGAGTATTAATGTGAGGATCAATATGAATAATGGCTAGAATGGTAATAACACGAGGATCGTTTTCGTCGTATTCATGATGACGGCGTTGACAAACAAAAGCTCCATTTCGAGCTCTCTGAGTTAAGGTTTGAATAGTAACATTACTTGGGTGTCTCCTATTGGGATAGCGTTCAGCTTAAAGTCTGGCAGCTGCTGCATAATTATTTCGACTTTCTCCTAAAATCATGATCATATGAACGATTTCGTTGGGACCATAATCAGCCATGATCAAAATCGAAATAATTTGTTACAGACCAGTAAACAGGGAAACAGATTTTCTTCAATAATAATTATCGATTTACAAGAAGTAAAAAACACGATTAAGCTTTTCTGCACTAATTTGCTATCTACATTACTGTTAAGAGTAGTTCACTCTCAAAAATTGATACTAATACAAAATAATGGAATGACTTAACTACATCAAGAATTTTGAAAATTTTTGAAAACTGAAAAAAATACAAAAATTTTAGAAAATATTGAAAATTTCTGGAAATATTGAAAATTTTTTCATTTTTGAACGCATGTCCCTCTCTTTTCATTTATGGGGCTAAAAGTAGGGGTTTCCATTTCAAAAAATCAACTTGACCTTGAAATGCCCTTGAAGGTGCTGTTTAACGACAAGGTCAAGATGACCATTCGTCATCCGGGGAGAAAACTGAAAACTTTTGTGGGTAACATTTTCTCCTTGAATGCATTAGAGTTCAGCTAACCAGTTGTACTGTTATCGGCATGACGAATGACCTTGACCATTGAATTCAAGGTCAAGGCAAGGTCATATTAGAACGTAAAATTTCGCGCTCTTTCCATTTCTGGTGCCAAAAGTAGGGGTTTCTATTTGAAAAAATCGACTTGACCTTCCAATGACCTTGAAGGTCACGATCCATGACATTGTCAATTTCATCATTAAATAGCCAAGAAAAAAACCTAAAACTTTTTTCCGAAACTTATTTCGCTGGCATGCTTTGCTAACGAGATAATTAAGATTAAAGATTAAAATGACTCACCCTGTATATATTGTCGTTGTTGCGACTGTCGATGTTGTCTAATGTGGTCTCTAAGTTTGCAATGCGATTGCAGAGTTGTCTGTTTGTTCTACTATTGTTATGTTTTGTGCTGATATAGTAAAAGTATATGATCGTATTGTAAGTGTCCGAGCTGTTATTTGAAAAGGATTTAGTTAGTTGGCAATGGCATAAAAACTTTGCCCGTTCCATAATGAGGGGGAATTTTGATTCGGCACGGAGTATTTTTTTGAGAGTCGTGATTCGGAAGCCTTGGACGCTCCGGATGGCAACCTACTGTATTTGTTCCAGCTGTTTTGTTTGGTTATTTATTGGGAAGTAGATGAAATAGTTATATTCGAGGATAGATCGTACAAAACTTTTGTACAGGGTAAGTAAGGTTGACGGATCTGAGCCCCAGTGTGTTCTGCAGAGGAATTGGATTGGATGAGTGTGTCGCCGATTTTCATTTCGATATCGCCTGGGCGTATGTTTTTGTTATTAAAATGGATGAGGATTGTTTTGTTTGGAGCTAGGAATAGACCTATGTTAAAGAGATTCGTTTGTACAGTTTTGATCGCTTTTTGTATAATAGATTAGTCGCGTTTCGCAGAAGACAATTTTACATACAGAGCAATGTCGTCCGCGAACGGTCCTAGGCACACTGTTTTCTGAATTCCTTTAGTGATGGAGCTAACGAATATGTTGTACATAAGCGGACTAAACGCGTCTCCTTGCGGTACGCCTTTGTGTACAGACCTCGGAACATTTTCATTTATTTCTGAGAATATGAATCTTTCCTGCATTAAAAAGTTTATGAATGAGACAAAATTTTGAGGACAACCTATTTTGATGAGTTTATTTATAAGTATGTCGATGTCGACGTTGTCGAAAGCTCCCTGGACGTCCAAAAAAGTGGTAAGTATTTGCTTTTTTTCAAGAAACGCTTCATTGATTTTTTAGGAGAGATTTACAAGGTTGTCCGAGCACGATCTTCCTTTTTGAAAATCCTGTTGACTTGGGGGATGTGGTTGTTGTGTTTGACCCACCATTGCATCCTATTTTTTATCAACATTTTGAAAAGCTTCCAGGTGCAAGAGGTCAAGGAGATGGGGCGTAAGGAATCACTATTAGTTTTGGCACTAAAGTGAACAAAAGAGCACTTCCAGTCATTAGGATATGAATTTTCCTTATACATGCTATTGAAAATGTCTGGGAGTAGGACTTTGTATTTGTTCGGGAGTTTCTGCAGACAATTGAAATCAGTGCCGTCCAGACCTGGCGAGGACTTTGCGTTTTTGGAGTCTACGTCTATATTAAATTCAAAAAAATCGAAAGACGCGGATATATATTAGTTTTCTTGGCATTCAGGATTTAGCAAGGGGTTAGTTTGTACCCACGGAGGACTAATTTTGTCCAATGTAGCTTCGGCTTTTTTGTGATGTTGGAGGTTTTCTCTGACGTTTTGAAAGGACGTGGCTGTCCATTTGTCTTTATTATCTTACACATGCTTCATGAGTAATTTGGATCAGTGTGGATATTTATTTTTTCTGCAAATTTTATACGGCATGTTCTTTTCTTTAGCTTGCAAGTTTTTTTGACTATGGCACATGCTTTTTTATAGTTAATTAGATCAGATAGTTCATACGAGGATTCCCATTTTCGTGTCTTAGTCTGAGGGCTTCAGCACATTCCTCATCGCGCCAGGGGATAGTCCAAAAGGATAGTTCCTTTGTTTATGTTTACGTTATCAACAATACAGTTCCACTGATCTTGTGTCAGTGTGAGACCTGGAGTGCGATAACAAATTATTATGTCTAGTGAGAGGAAAATATTGCTGATATTTATATCGCAAATTTCGACATCTTCGTTGGGGGAAGACAGGTTTTTTAGTTCGGAGTGAGCCAAGATTTTTTTGATGAATACAATAATACCTCCTCCTCTTGCATGAGTCTTGTCCTCACGATATACAAGAGCGCCGGGGAATTGAATGAAGTCCTTGGATGAGAGCCATGATTTGACACAGATTAAAATGTCGGTGCTTTGTAGTGCGATTTTGACGTCCAATAAATGCTGTTTTCTACTCCGTACGTTCTTTTTCCTTTTTTTTTTTTTGAGCATTTCCAGATCTATTGTCGTGACGCACGATACAACGGTTCGTGCGTCGAATGCGCGAATTTACACCCCGTAATATGACACCGAACTGAATTACCCACAGGCGTGGATAAGGAAGATTTCCACGGTTCTCCAGGAGTTCCACGAAAGAGGAGGAGACGAGGAAGAAACCCCCACCTACAAAACTGACTCTCCCAGAAGGGAAGAGGGATCGAGCAGATCAGCTGCAGTGGCGGCAGCCCGGGGCACTGTGGATTACGACATGCGGTCAGGAAGACGAGTGCGAAAGGTGCGGAAATACACGAGGTTAGAGACATCGTCGAAGAGATAGTCATGTATTTGTTCCCGCTGAACACGAATCCACCCTTAGTTTTGACCTATGGGGTCACCTTTCGTCTATAACCTCAAAAAAGAGTCCAATCATGCATTATTACGTGGCTGAGATTCGCAAAAGCGGTCAGAAAATCAGGGAAGAAGCTTAGTCGCGTGTATTTTTTCCCGCTGAAGACGAATACACCATTAGTTTTGGCCCGTTATAGACTGTTATGGGACCACCATCCATCCATAACCTCAAAAAACAGCCCAAAAAGGCAATATTACGCAGTTACTACTCGATAAAGTAGTAAAAAAATTAGCGACAAAGCTTTTCTTATGTATTTAGGTCCGTTGTATTATTATTGAATATTTGTTATAGTAATTACATAAAGCATATATACAATAGTATTAATACTTACATAAAGAGTACAAAAGTTTCAATGTTGATTATTCCATTACATTAAGTTACATAAGCAATTTTTCTTCATTTTTAGAATTCGAATACTTTCTCATTAATAATAAATTTTGAGATAATATAATGAAACCATGATGAGTTCAGATTCCTGTGACTGGTTTTGCCTCTTCAAATCTTTTATTCAGTTTTCTTTTCATTTTGTCGTGTTCTGTATTGCTAAAGTAAACTATCTGAATTGTTTTAAAAAAATTCTTTGCACAGTTTACAAGTGTTCAATTGGTGTTAAAATTGCTTTTGTAGGTTTCGCCAGAAGACTAGCACGATAAGCTTCCCGTTTAAATGCTGCTCCAATGCCATCAAAACAACTTTTCCCATGTGCTGTAGCAGTGTAATGCCACTCAGCTTCGATGCCAAAATCTACTTTATGATTTAATAAATTTGCTATTCGATATTTGTTTTTAAAATGTTGCTTTGCCCGTTGCTTTGCCCCATCTGTCACGTAATTTATTTTTTTTGTAATTATTTACATATTTTTTAATTATTGGTATCAGTTGATTCTGAATTGTGTAAACAGCAGCGGTGTCATGTTGAAGACTATTTGACAAAAACACAATACTTTGATGTTTTAATTCTTTACCTTCTTTGTAATAAAAAATGACAGGAAATACTGTGCATTGGTCATTATTAAAATGAAATGCTTGTGAAGCATTTTGTGCTGCATAAGCATAATTTTCAGAGAAGTCAAACATGGCCATTACTTCATTTTCTGAAATTTTCAATTTTTGATGTCAGATAAAAATTGACTGTTCTTTGGGAATAAAAGAGTGAGGTTTTAAATTTACAAGTTTATTATATAATTCTTCTACAGAATCAATTGATTATAGTGTTAGTGTTTGTTAGAGTATGCATAGTACATTTGTTTGTACACTATACAATATATTTGATTATCTGTCTATTTATTTATATTCATAGCATCCAGCATCATTTTACAGTTTTAGTGAATTGTACATACACAAATACAATGAGTCCCCTTGGCACCAGCAAGAATACAATTTTCAGGTCGAAGCTTAGCAAACAAACTAAAACTCACAATATTTTTTGGATGCGATTCCTTAAATGAAGAATATAGGTCGTTTAAATCAAGCAATAAACGACGTTACTATACTTGAGTACGTACTTCTCAATCAAAACAGAAATTGTATCTTTTCTTCCCGGTAATAATCTACTGATATAATCGCTTTCGTAAAACTCTTTTATTTTTTTAACAGTGTGTTCTGATAATTTTTTTCCACTTTTAGCTGTTGTAAGTGGTTAGACGCCAAAGGATAATCTCAAATCCTTAGCTTTTTGTGCTAAGAATCTAGATGAACCAAATTCTTTTTGTATTTTTCTTGCACTCCAAGATTCTGGTGCAATCGTCAGTATTCTAAGCCTTAATGGATCATTACGGTTTAAGCTTGAAAATTTATTTTTAAGGCCCGTAAGTAGCTCTTCTGAATCACTTTCGGGATCCTTAGAAACATCCATTGGAGTCAAATCTGGTTCGATACGGGTCGGTCCAGCGTGTATATTTATTTTTTTTCTACAAGTGTGACATATTCTAGCATTTTTTGATATAGCTGGAAATTCTTTAAGCATTTCCTTACATATCGGTCTTAAGTTACTGCCTTTATGATTTTTAATATTGTATGGATTTATACATCCATCTGTTCGAGGCATTTTGTTTCAATGTCAACTAATGTTGCGGCACAATAAAAAATTTAAAATAAATTTATAAAAAGTTGTATATACCCTGAAAAAAACAAGCAAGTATCAAACATCGCCAATTCATGTTTTTTTTCCTGGCAAAAATAAAAACTGAAACAAATCGAGAACTGTCGAAAAAGACTAATACCCACACAGCATGAAATATTTTAGAAATATTTCACAAATATTATCCTAGCGGAAATGATAAATGTGAAAAATTGTGATAAATCGTGTGCAAAAGTGAAACATTGTAACGTAAATGTGTACAATTGTGAAAAACTAAAAAAAAAGCATTAAGTTTTGGAACAATATGAAAACTTAATTTACAGAATATATTACACTTTATTTCACGTTGTTGCACATTTATAAAAACACTTTTCACGATTTTTCACGGTTCCTCACAAATATTTGGCACACTAAAGGATTAATTGAAAATAAAAAAAGTGACCTAAGGTAGGTAAGGTAGGATCGAACCACTCTTCAGCGTGACAGTCAAACGTCTAACCACCTGAGCTAATATCTTATACGTTTCTAAGATATATTTCTTTCTTATAAGGAGTACTTTATATACTATCTGAAAATGGGTTAAAAAGCAATATTTTGTTGGAAATAAACAAAACCACATCCTAGAGTAACCACCGGCACATATAAAACTCATTTTAAAGTAGAGTTGTGTCGTTACGTCGGAAACAAACTCGAAAAAACCAGACTTGTGCAAAATATGAAATAATGTGCATGATTGTGTGGAAATGTGAAATACTGTGCATAAGTGTTACATGAAAATGCACGAATTTTCATGCTGTGTGGGTAACTATTTTTAAAAAATTTGAATGAAAATTGAAACAAGCCAAAAGATTAAGCAAACTTGATAATTATTTAAAAAAGCAGATAAAAATAAAGAAAACTCTTAGGGTTCGTTGAAAATAATAAAGTTCTTTAATAACGTTATTATTTGCAATAAAAATGTATATTTTCTAAAAAAATTATTCAGACTTTCCGAGCTATTCTTTTTGTTTTCCATTTTATAATTTATTTTTAATCAAGCTTTAACGAATATTTATCATTATTGCCGAAAACGGCAGCGAAATTATACGCTTTAAAAATTTGTATTTAGTTTATTAAAACGTCATAGATGATTAGTCATGCAACAGTAAAAAAGTAAATAATATTAATAAAATTAGTCACTCCCCATATTGCACAAAATAAATAGATATAAACGAAGGTGAGAGAGTTAGCCCAGGTAAATAAATAAATTCAAATTAATCTATATTTTCCGCTAACTTTTCGTTTAGCATGGTTCCCAACCTTAGTAGATCAAAATTAACTAAAAGAAGTCACATATTAAATAATAATACTGATGAAAAATTCCTTGAGTAATCACAGGGAATTATTGATAACCCGTTGAAATTGTCAAAAAAAAAAAAAAAAACTGAAAATATATGAAAAACACTGAAAATTTTTTAAAGTAACTAAGAATTTTCTTTCTATATGTAATAATTATTAAATTAACAGATTTTCTCGATTTTATATACTTTTTTGCTTTAAATTTCCACCAAATATTTACCAATTATTACGATATAAAAACTATTTCATGCCTTGAAAATCAAAATACCTGCGTTTATATAGAAATATTTCTCAGTCGGTTTGTACGAGAAATATTTATTAATTAGACCTTAAGAATATAAACAATTCTTAAAAACTATTCCGGCAGATGAATGTTGTGACTGAGTATATACTTTCAGTTCTTATAGCATATTGAGTATAGTAGCAGAAAGCTTTAAAAACAGTTAAGGTTTAAAAGTTCTAGCATCAATACATATTTAATATGATACACTATTTCATAAACTAATCATTTAATTTAAGCTCTTGAATTATGTATTTCTACACACAGCCTGTATTAACTATTTAAAAATATCATTTAACGTGCTACAATGAAAAATGCAGCGATAAGAAAATTTCAATCATTTTATCAAAATAATATTTACAGCAGTGTTGCAGTAAGCTACAGAAATAATGTATTTAAAATTAGTATTTCTGCAAATTAATATTTGTGACATCGTTTACAATTTTATAATTACGATAAGCAAAACTTCATTCAATTTAATAGGTATAGTTATGATGAAATAGAGGTAGTGAGGAGGACACATACAAGAATAAAACGAGGAGTTGATTCTAATAACAAGGCTTTATTCTAAGAAAAGACAAATCAGAGTGCTCTATGCACATGTGCTCTTTACGAACGGCGAAGCTCGACTAGCGCGTGAGACCTGACGCTACATGTGTAGCGCGAAAGGTGGCGCGCGCGTATACTCCACAGGCCCGTACGTGTAAGCGTCAGTGCCCACACCGTGTCATTTCTAATGCCCTGGCCACATAGATGCGTACGACCGCGTACGACGGCGTTCGACCGCGTTCGACCGTATACGAAATTATAGTGACTTCTGCTAGTGCCAATGACAAAAACGTCGTGTGAAAAGTCTCTGTCAATACTGAATAAACCTGCACTCCCATGGGTAAATTGGAGCTTCGGAGAGACTTTGTTGAGGTTAATGTATATAAGTATACATCAGTTTTGGAGCAATAGCAAAACTATAAATTATAGAAGTATTGAGTCCTGCATACAAGTATACTTAAAGAAAAGTGAGTAAAGATTAAAATTTGTACAATGCAACAGTTAGAAATTATGAAATAATGAATTTTAGCATAAATCTAATAAATTATCAGCAGGAAAGATTAAAATGGATCACCATGAGATTGTAAGAGAGATTGCTGATTTAGGCCATGCATACATTGAATTTAATGAAATTATAAGAAGAAGAAGAAGGTTAAGACGCTGGTGGAGTAAACCTTTGATTCGGCACAATTACTTAACTGGATATGGCAGTTATAGATCTGTTTTTACTTATTTTAAATTAAATGATGAGGAGGAATTTATACAGTTTACTCGTATGAATGTTCAAGCATTCGAGTATTTATACACTTTATTCCATGCAGCATTGATTAAAAGAAGTATAAGGCCTGCTCTCCCTCCAGAGTTACGCCTGAGTTTAACGCTAAAGTAAGTTTCAGCAAAACCGTGCATATTTATTTAAATGTTTTATTTAAAACTCATTTATTGAAGTACTGATAGGCATATTATTTATGTCGATAAAAGGCTAATAAAACTTAATGAAAATTTTTATTTCAGTTACTTAGCACACGGCAATTCCATAATTAAGCATAAATGGTTTTATTCCATTGGGATGTCAACG
>QLSS01000440.1:54925-85043 GCA_024372645.1 Trichomalopsis sarcophagae
ATTCCATAATTAAGCATAAATGGTTTTATTCCATTGGGATGTCAACGATAAAAAGTATTGTACCAGAAGTATGCAACGTATTGTGTCAAATACTAATTCCACTATTTGTGATGTTCCCTACTGCTCAACAGTTTGAAAACATTGCAGCTGATTTTATGGCAGATTTACACGTTCCCAACTGCTTAGGTGCTATTGACGGTAGGCACTGTCGAATAAGGAAGCCACCAAATAGTGGTAGCTTATTCTTCAATTACAAAAAGTTTTATAGCATAGTATTGATGGCATGCTGTGATTCAAGAAAACGTTTTATTTGGACAAATATTGGTGACTATGGTAATAAATTTTATTTAGTACTTTAAAATTTTGCTTCATATTATATTACAATCTAATAATTATTTTAGTATCCCAATTTAAGAAAGCCGATGAAAAGTTATCGACTAGTTCTGCAGCTGATGAAAAAACTGATTTTCCATACTATGAGTCGTTGTTATTTTTGAAACCTGCAATCAAGCATAAAAAGCCTTTGTCGAATCTCAACGTGCAACCAACTTTAAATGCAGTACATTATGGAAATGCAGGCTATATGTTCAACGTACCCACAGGAGGATCAGCACAACAGACATCACCGTTACCTATTAATAAACCAGTGAATGATTATTCTACAACCTTAAGTCAACAATATTCATATTTTAATACAAATGATACTGCACCTTATTCTGGAGCTTCATTGCAGTATCCAACAGCATCTTTGCATTCTTCTGAAGCTTCTCAATACTGGAAAACTGCCTTGCAGCATACTCCAAATTATGTTGTCGTACCTCCTCCTCACTCTTTACCTTGTATACCCAGGCCTTCGTCCACATCCACTGCTTTATGTATGCCAGTAATCGCTCAGCCACAGTTCGTTCCTTTTCTACAATTAACACCTGCAACCAACATTAATAGATCAAACACTGCTGCTAGGAAAGAACCTGAATACGACAATTTTGCCAAAAAAAAGATAAAACTTATAAATAGGGATGATCAAAATTTGCAAAAAATAAGTAACAATATTGTAACAACGTTAGACAATTTAAAGAAGAACTTTCAATCAAGCAATGTCGAGCAGCCATCTTCAAATCCTTATTCAAAATTATTGACAATAGCAATGTCTAAGGTACCAGTCGAACAACAAGATGAGTGTATGGAGTATGTTCTTGAAGGAATGATAGAGTTCAATAAGCGTTTCCAAACTAGTAAACATGACAAGAATAATTTATAAGTAATTATGTTGTATACTTTTGGGTCGACTCTAACAATTTTGAAGTTTATATTTATTGATAATGTATAAGTATTCATGTAATTTTCAAGTATTCTCATGTATAAGTTAATCAATGTATTATTTGATTGAAATAAATAAAAGTAGCATGAATTAACAAGAAAAGATGAATTTATTTCATAGTTGAGGTTAATGCTCCAAAATGCTATTATAAAATTTGTTGTCTGAGAAAAATACTTATTTAAAGAACATACCATACAGATCATATTAATGAATGATTAAATTATTAAATCTATAATTAAAATACAAAATATTAGTGATATATTTTATGCAAAATAATATGAATACGTACTTCAGAAACATAGAGTCCACACTACTAGAGTCCTCTGCAACTCACTACTGAAATTATACTGACCTCAACACATACATAAAACAGGGCATATTTCTCATGTCTGGGTCCATACTCATTGTATAGGTCTATTCTCATAAGAATACAAAGGATGTAACAAAATAATGTTTACAAATTATATGCAATTATAAATCTTTATTACTTATACAAAATTAGTGTACAATCTTACATTCGTTGCATTTTTTGAGTTCTGAAAATTCTTATACATTTTAGCATGTTCAAAAAGCACAGTCTTTGTTATTCATTATTATCATAATTATTTATTATTTCATTTAGAATTTCAATTTTACTTTTCAGAATCTCGTTGTCTTTTATGTTTAATAAATATCCCTTCTTCTCATTCAAAGTAGTGTCAAAGGCTGATTCCGTACATTTTATGCTGCTCATAGTCTTGTATTTTGATACTTCATTACCTCTTTTATGAATTATATGAGGTTTTAAAAAGAACAGTCTCTGATACATGAACTTTTCCATATAAGTTACATGTTCTTTGTTCTGAATTTTCAAATCACTTTTGACAAAAATATCTCGTAGATATTTAAATTTTTGTTGTATCTCTGTGCCTGTAAACAATATTAAAAATAAGAAACTGTTCAAATAATATTTAAAATATACGATAATACTTTGAAATTAAAGTATATGTGGGTACATACCTGTAAAATGTTGATTGTAATTTTCTGCTATTTCATTTTGAATATTTTTCAAAACATCTTCTTTCATTTCATTTAAATAATATCGATCATCATTTTTATTATATAAAAATGGGTTAGCACTGTACCATTTAATAATAGTTTTTTCTAGTGGAGTCATTATCACAAACAAATGTTTAATATCTAACCTCAAAATCAGGTGTACTAAGGTGTAGCTTGTTCTTCTTGAGGCTCGATGCTCCGTTTTGGGTAAGTGCGCTACGCTACGCCATATTATAGTAATATTTTCGCTGTTGGCACTACTACAATTTCGTATACGGTCGAACGCTGTCGAACGCAGTCGTACGCGGTCGTACGCATCTATGTGGCCAGGGCATTAGAAATGACACGGTGTGGGCACTGACGCTTACACGTACGAGCCTGTGGAGTATACGTGCGCGCCACCTTTCGCGCTGAAGTTAAAACATTCAATAATAATAAAAGCAAGAAAATGATATAAAACGTAAGTTTTTCTGGAAAATTTTGCAAAACAATTTTTTGCATTTTCTCAATTTTTACTGCTTATATATATATATATATATATACAATATAATTTTATACAAAATAATTGCTTAGATGTATATTTACGAGATATACACAAGGTATTTTACGACAATACGAAAATGACCACGGATATTAAGATAATAATAATTTTTCTGTTTCAAAAGCACGCAATTATATTTAATAGTAAGTATATAATATAATCTTTGAAAAGAATAAAAAAATCTTTCTTTTAACGATAGCAGAACTAAAAAACAGAGAGAGTGACCAAAAATTTGTTTTTGTAACACAAGCACGATTTTCGCGTTTTTCCGACATATTAAGCGGGACTATAGTAACTGTTTTCAGATCGGCGGGCATTTTTCTTTATTTTTGCCCGCATATGCTGCATTTGCGGGCAAAAAAAATGAAAAACGCCCGCTAAAAGTTTTTGGAAAATTTTTGTAATGGAATTCACAATTCCATTACGCACATAAACGCGATGTAATGAAACATAGAAAAGTACAGGCGTAAGGAAATCCTAAATTCCACTACACGCACAAAAACAGAATAAAAAATTAATAATGGCACACGTACACACTGAAACAGACACATACACTCATAACGTGTCGCCATCGCAGCAACCACACGCTGAGAAAAGAGATTATGCCTTACCAAAATAAAACTAAAGAGCCAGCAGCCAATACGCATCTAAGCCGACTACCGTAAAAATGGCAGAGTAAAATAGACATAGACCAGAATACGAAACAAACAAGCTAATAAAGGAACCTCATAAATATCGCGACACTCCGCAACGATGTCACACATAAAAATGAAAAATATATCGATACAAAGAAATCCAGGCAGACGATTTTAGATTCACGAGAACAGGCGGCAAGAAGAAAACAGCGAGTTACGACCTTTCTAATTTAAAACAATCGAGAAAGTCTCACGCGCGCACTCTCAAAGAGGGCGCAGGCAACGGAAAGCAGCGGGAGAGCTAGTTACAAGCCCGATTCCCCAAAATTAGAAGTAATAAAACTAAGATTTTATGAATTGACCTGTCACATTTCCATTAGAGCAAGTGTCACAAGGAAATTTTATGTTAGCATCTCCAAAAATGGAATGACGAAAAATATGAAAATCTAGTATATAAAGACCGGGAGCAAAAGGGTGCTCGTAGTCAGTTTTCCTGAAGTCGCCTTACAAGCCGAATCGCTGCCAGTCGCCAGACCAACAACAATTATTATTACGAGTTCACAGTGCGCAAGTAAAAGGAACTTAGCCCGAATCAACAGTCCATATAGTGAACGGAGATACACGTGTTGGCGTTCGTCAAAGCGCATCACGTCTCCAAAAGGAAGCCGACGCATCGAGGCGCCCATCTGTCTACACTTGTTTACCATAAAGGAGAGAAGCTGAGAGCCGACGGCCCATCAACAGCCTGACCGTACTGAACCACCGACGCAGGAACCAGGCGCCGAGGATCCACAGCTGTAACCTCCTGCTGGCGTACATCTTCAGACGAACACACACAAACACACACACACACATTGTAAAAGGTACTTTTCTCTCTTTTCTAATACGAGTGAAATACATTATAGTAGTTGCTTTAAAACTTAACCCCGTCTAAGTGATTTCGTTATCCGGCTCCCTTTCCCGGAAGGCAGTGACCGCGTCTGCGGTAGCCAAAAGGGATTTCCTTTATTGCAATACGAATCAAATAATATTACGATAGGAACTCGGCACACGTAAGTATATTGGTGAGTTGCGCTCATTCGGACGTAACATTTTCTATATGTATTTGTAATAAATTCAATGATAAAAAAATACTTATACACCCTTTTTTCTGTATACAACAAATTAAAAATAGTAAAGAAATTTAAAAATCTACTAATAGTGTAGTCACCGCATCTGAAAAAAGTTGCATTAATCCCACTCAATATGTCAAAAAATCGCAAAAATCCATACTTCTGTTACAAAAAATATGGTGTGCATCAAGGGCTAAGTGGGCTTTTTGGCTTCGTATGTCGTGTGGTTGCAAACTCCACACTCGGCCTAAAAAAGCTACTTTACGCCCTTGGTACACAATATACTAGTTTAGCAGATACAAATCTAAAAGAATAAGTTTCTCCTTAAATTTTTTGAACACTTTTGCGGGTATCAGACACATGTAATAATGCATTTTTGGACTGTTTTTTCGAGGTTATGGATGAAAGGTAGCCCCAGAGACCAAAACTAAGGGTGGATTCGTGTTCAGTGGGAAAAAATACATGCGAATAAGTTTTATTAATTTTTTCTCTGTCCCTGCAAGTTTTAAGGACATATAATTGCTATTCCGTAGTCATATTCGTGTACTGTCGGGGCTGCACTGGTCCATCATTTTGAATTTCGCAAAAAGGCCACTCAGTAATGGAAACTAGATACAATAAGCTACATTTTAAGCCCGGGCAGGAATCATTTTGAGCCTCTGATTTTTGGACAGAGGGGGGTGGTCGATTTCAAAAAGAATGACCCATATATATAAGATATCGTGTACCAAGGGCGTAGAGTGGACTTTTTTAGAACAAGTGTGAATTTTGGTGGTATGAGTGGAAATCGAGATAGCACGAGTTGAAGACGAGACAAACAATACAAGGTCAAAAAACCCACTTAGCTTTTAGTACACACCATGTTTTTCGTAACATATCTACGGATTTTCGTGTTTTTCATGACGACTATTAAGCGAAAATTTTCTAAATCTTCAAAAGTTTAAAAATAAGACTCATAAATTTTAAATGTACAGTTTACAAAAAAAATTTTGCATGTATTACAAAATAGTATATTGTATACAAAGAGCGTACAGTAGGCTTTTTTAGACCGAATGTGGAGTTTGCAGTACGAGTCGAGATGAATAGCCCGAAGGCGAAAGCGTTTATTAGCTGCAGACAAGTACGACAATATGTACACGAGGTGAAAAAGTCTTCTCAGCCCTTGGTGCATACCATAGTTTGTATAATGCATGTATTGATTTCCGCGATTTTTTGTCTACATGCCTATAACATCTGCAACGTAAGTAGCGAGACGAATCAGTGATAAGAGTCGAGCAGCTGAGTCGTACTGCGGTGCATACGCTTTGATTGCATCTTAAACGTTAGCTCAGTGGTTAGAGTGCAAGCCTCTGGGTCTTGGTTCCGCGAGATATTAACCTAATCTTTCATCTTTAAAAATATTCATCTGAAAATATTACGTTATTAACTCAAAAATGCAAGTTGAAAATTTGCTTGGTATATTTCTTTTCGTCAGTTTCTTATCCCAATATTTTGTCTCCTCTGGTCACGTGAGTTCCGTTGAGATGCATTATACGCCAGTGATTACAGCAGTTATAATCTACTTTATCAACATTCGTCTGCTACTTGCTGACACGTAATTGTGTTATTATATAATATGTACATATAATAATACTATACGATTATATGCGTGATGGGATCAATATCTAAAGTAATAGTAGCTTGTTGTCGATCAAATGGATCAAGATTTTAAGGAGAATATGCTTTGTACACGGAGAGAAATGTATAATTAAATATTACTATATTTTCTACTAATGAGGAGACAAACTCGACTTATGAGCAAATTTAATATGTTTCTACCAAAATTTACTATATATCAATGAGTTTATGATATATAGTTGCATCAAAAATTGCTATGTAGTATACTAAAAATTGTAAATGTCATGAATTACACCACCGTGACCGCTAATTACCGTATAATGACCGTCCTAATTAGTCGTCGCGGCCACCGCGGGCGCTACAGCCGCCGTGGCACTCGCGGGCGCGAAGAAAGCGTGCGTCTAATCCCTCGAACACGTGCTCGGTACTTTCTGCAGTGCAGTGATAGCGGCTCCGATTATTGAAGAAAAGAACGTTTTCGGCGGTACAGCACAGGAAGAGACGATCATCAGCGATAGAAATAGTAAGTACTGACTGTCTCCTTAATAATTTATATATCTAATAATATAATAGGCATAAAATAATCAACACGTGTCAACGCCAAAAAAACTAACCTTCAATTATAGGTTAAGTTTGAAAAAAACCGTTGTTAGAGCATGATATAAAATTATATTATTAGAATGTGCAACATGTAGATTTTTTTATTTGTCAGAAATCATGGAGTTGGATACGGAGGTAAGAGGTGTGACATGCAGAGAATTTGGTTGAATTGCATGGTATATATATTGATAAAATATGAGGTAACCTTCTTTACACTATAACAAATTTCCTCTATTCCTTTTTGCCTAAAATACAAATTGATTCATGGTCTTCACACCTAGTTAAATGTAGATTAAAATACATATATTGCATTACAGGTCAACTTGAACGAGGAGTTAGCCGGGGAGGATCTCGAGGAGGACCTGCAGCTGTACTTTGAGGAGGATGAGACTGAGGACAAACTCCAGGACGAACTGGTAGGTGAGGAAGAGGAGAAAGAAGCCGAAGAGGGTGCAGCTGCTGTAGTTGCAGCACAAGTAGTCGTTGCTGTAGATTCTCTTCCCCCAGGCAACGCTCCTGATCCTGGCAACACTCTTTCCCCAGGCAACGCTCCTGACCCAGGCAACGCTCCTGACCCAGGCATAGCTCCTGCACCAGCCCACATTGGTACCGTATGCACAATTTTTATTTTTTATTGTCTGTATTTTTGTTAATATACAAATACAAAATAATATTAATCATATATTTTGTATTTGCAGGGACTCCTTAATTAGTTAAAAAAAAAAACACAGCAGGAAAAGAAATTCTGAAAGCCTACAACAAAAGGAAAAATTCAAGCGGATTACTTCCCAGAAATCTCAGATCCAAGCTTGTACGAGTAATCATCGCAAGGGAGAGAGATTGGCTTCTCAAGGATATTAACGAGTCACAAAAACTTGAGAAATTTGTGTAAGTTTAAATTGCTCTTATAAATTATTATTATTATATGCAATTACAGATAAATTATTTTATGTTTTTGTTCTTTATTTTTTAGAATAACAAAAGAGCGATTCGAGTTATTAGCTAATGAAATAGCTCACATTTTTAAAGGAGAGTCTGCGGCAACTTATTATGTACCTTTTGCTCAAGAAGGGAAGTTGAAGAGCTTGGCAAGTGGAAAGCTTTGGTATCATTTTAATTATGCTAAAGATTGCTTAAGAAGTGCAGATCTCTTGCAAAAAAAAAGTAAAGAAATTGTTTCTCACGCTGATAGTGAAGAAGGTAATGTACTTTCATTATTTACAGAATAGAACCAGATAGTTTATAATTATAGATGGAATAAACATCACATATTTTTTTTCAGATGTTGAAAAATTGAACTGGCTGCTGTCCCACCTGGAACCATGGGAAGAGGTAAATGCCAAATGGAAGGATACTTTTGAAACGAGGAGAAAACTCCTAAATGAACTGCAAATTCACGAGTACATCAACAAATTCCCATGCTTCAAAACTCAACTTGGATTTCAAATGGTAAACATAAAGAATAATATTATACAGTAATTATATTTGAATGTATGCAGTATATAAGTACAATTTACCTTGTATAACACAAGTATATATATTTCGAAAGAGACAGAGCATTAAGAGTGGCTTTTCGCAGACTAAACATGAAAATTTCTGTTTTCACATTTCATCGGTGATTAGTCAAAAACTGAAATCAGTCTATTTGTGAGATTTAGTTGATAAATCTTATTTTAAATTATTCATTGAACCTATGGCATTTCCAAAAATAGTAATAACAACTACTTTATGATTTATAGATCAGTCACTATTGTAAAAATTCTAATTTTAAAAAATCGAAGTACGCGTTGAAATGCCTAAAATTGTTTTGAATTTTTACAATCACGCAACCACGACTAATCGAGTTGAAAAAGAGGCTATTAACAAATAAGTAAACGTTACAGCCACTCATCGTTGCTGTCGGGTCGACAACGAATATAGAAAAGCTGTACGTAGCCGTTAACGAGCAGTTATACCACGTGAATTCTGCGATACAGGGAATCAAGTTGGCATTAGCCGTTTTTTTTTAGTTTAGATTGTAAATATCCTGAAAATAGTGCAACAATATGGACATTGTTACAACGGATATTTATCAATATTGAATTACCGACCGATGTATTAAATATTCAGGCAAATCTAATTCTAGGTCACGTTAAAGACATTTTAAGTCAGTAATTTTGCAATATCGAAATGTCTTGCTTATTTTGTACAAATACGTTTGAAAATAACAGTCTATTATTGGACCACATCGTATCAGAAGATAAGTTAGAAAGCAATTTTCAATGTATTTTTCGTGAATGCAATAGAGTGTATTCACAATTTAAATCATTTAAAAAACATATTGTACAAAAGCATGGAATATTGCAGACTACATTACAAAATACGCCAGTATTATATAAAGATAAATGCATTAATGAGCAACACATTCCATTACAAGAATCAACTTGTAACGTAACTGAAAAGACTTCTTTAGATGTTAGTTTAAGCGAAAGTGACGATGATGAGTCATATACGAGGAAAATGTAATCGAGCAATCGAATGATATATCTCTTATTGATAAGACACCTTATGATTATACAAGTATCATTAACGACGCTTGGTTATATTTTACAGCTAGTTTGTATACAAAAACAAGTATTCTTCGTAAGCATGTTGATTTTATTGTACAGGAAACAAATACTTTGCTATCGAAAGTATTAGATACTGTTAAAGAAAATGTTTGTTCAATTATTAAAAACAGTAATGACGAACAATTGGATAACGTCAATGCGTTTTTTTCTGACGTTTCAACATGCTCGAGGAACTTTGATTCTGAACAAAAGCGTTTCACTCGATATGAAACGCTAAAGACTTTCGTACGTCCAGAGAGTTATAATATTGGAGAAAGAGTAGAGTACGAAAGAAAAAACAATAAAGTACAATTAGTTCATATTCCTGTTAATACGCAATTTATTAGATTACGTAAGGTATTAAAACTATTTTTCGAATTACCTGATATGTACAATGAAACAATGTCATACATAAAAAGTTTGAAATCAAATACGCATATAGTCACTAATATTATTCAGGCGAATTATTGGCGAGAAAGATCAGAAACTTTTGGTGATAGAATAGTTTTTCCCATTGTCATGTACTACGATGACTATGAGAATAATAATCCATTAGGCACGCAAAAAGGAGTGGCAAAGTCAGGTGCTGTTTATATTCAAATACCCGTGATTCCTTTACAATATCAGTCGAAGATTGAAAATATATTTTTGTTTTGAGTATTAATGAGTAAGAGAGAGAGAAAGCGCGGCTAAACTGAAGTGCAAAGGAGAAGTAAAGACCCTGTGTGGGAGAAAGCTATCACGCTCTCTTCAAACTCTGCCTCCCCCAATATTCATTCCTGTGTGTGCGCTCCTAGAGACAGGACGCTTTCTCTCCGAGTTTTCACATTGAGTTGATTGAATATAGAAAAACGATATTATTTTCTTTAGAATTAAAAGATTTGGTTGATTAACATTCTTCTTTGAGTTTCGTATTGCATCGCTAATTGTCTCACGTCGAACGATTGTATTGAATTTCATTGTACGTCACGTCAATTATCGAAAGAAGAATAAAATAAAAATTTAGAACAGAACCCCAGCGCAGTCATAGTTTTGGTTCTTACCACTACCTCATTGATCTAGTTTTCCAGTGATCCATCAAACACAAGTAAGTTATTTTCCTTAATGATTTAAAGTTAAAATTTACCAAATCAAACAATTCTGGCGCGATAAATTAGTAATTTCACTAATCTTTTCCGTATGGGAGAGTAGCTGATAGCCCACGTTTATATTAATAATTGATTGTTAGCTTGGTAAGCTCAGAATTACCCTAACAAAGCAATTATTTCCTAACCATTTTAAGCCAAAGCATCATTTTTTGGTGCACTATCCTCGTTGTATGTTACTATTTGGTCCTTTGTGGAAAATTTCTTATATGCGGTTTGAAAGTAAAAACCAAGAAGCTAAACAAATTTCAAAATCCACATCGAGTTGTGTTAATATTAATAGAACCATTGCTATAAAACATCAACTTTTGCTTAATTGTCGATTTTTTATTCGAAAGCCATTAAGTGAAGTTTTTGTCCCAAAATCATTAAAGAAAAAATCTATAGCTACTCTTAAGTATTATCAACGTTATATTCATTTACTCAATATCTCATCATCAGATAATGTAATAATCGCCAAGTCAGTTACTTATATTGGTAAAAAAATCGAAAAAATTGTATTCTAATAATTTATACTGAATCTGGTGCCGAATTTCACAAAGTTCATGAAGTCATGTTAAGGGAATCTAAATATATATTTGTCACCCAAAAATTCAACGATTGTTATTATAATTATCATCTACAAGCTTATAAAATTTACG
This sequence comes from Trichomalopsis sarcophagae, assembly GCA_024372645.1. Classification (NCBI taxonomy): domain Eukaryota; kingdom Metazoa; phylum Arthropoda; class Insecta; order Hymenoptera; family Pteromalidae; genus Trichomalopsis; species Trichomalopsis sarcophagae. The sequence goes on from QLSS01000440.1 coordinate 66,164, forward strand.
ACATTAATAATTTCACATACAATATCTTATTAGAAGAAGATATTCACAGTTGCATAATATCTCATATGACCATGTTATCAGACGGTTTTTATTATGCAAGAAAAACATGGATATAATATGTATTTCAAAATAATAAAGAACTATAATTATTAAGAACTAAAGTTTTTAAATCATTTATTTAGAACGTACCATGAATAAAAAAAAACTATTCGTAAATGCTTATAACGTATTGTATTAATCCTACAAATCCTCCTATTTGAATTTCAACAAGCTTTAGTTCATATCGGTCGATAGGTGGAGTCTCGTAAAAGTCAACTCGCAAGTGGTAAAATTACTGAGCGATTAGTATATAAGAGAATTTGAAAATGGTACATTTAAATTGTTCTGCGATAGCGATAATGCGTAGTTAGGTAGCGATGTATGTATAATTAGCGTGCGATATGTGTAAAATAGGGTCAATGTAATTAACTCCGAAAATGCGTTTAAAAACTTTGCGAAATAATGATTTTCGATCACATTCTTCACACAGAAATTCTTCCGTTACCTCGGTATAAAAAAAACTAACAAAAATATCAAGTGTTAACAAAAGCACTACAATACAATTTTAATAATTTTTTAAAAAGTTTTTCATTCATAAAATTCAGTATACAGTTGAAGTAAAATTTGATATGTGGTATAGTAAAATTTAATAATATGAAATTTTTATTTGATAATATGAAATTTTACTATACCGTATACTAAAATTTACTACACGTCGAGTTTGTCTCCTCGTTAGTATACGGTATAGCAATTTTTGATGAAAATTGTAGAAATATTTACTGATATATTTCTCTCCGTGTAAAAGATGTGAAATCGCCCTAAAATTTTGTTTTTGAAAGTAAAAACCTTGGCAAGAAAAAGACTAATAAAAGTAGTGAAATATATTGATATAAAAATGTCAAGTAAATGTTTTTTTTTTTGCTATACGTATTTAGATATTTTTCGGGAAAGCAGATTTGAACTTTTATACAATTTTCGATTATTTTATTCTTTCAAAACATACTCTACAACAAAATATAATAACTAGCAACTACAAGTGAAGCAAGCGTTTTTTGCTAGTGATATAACCAAGATAAACATTACATTTCAGTAATAATATTTTGCAGGTGGTAAGAGGCAAAGTGACTACGCGCTGCTTGTGGCATGCCTGTAAAGCTCTTGGATTAGGGTTAATTCTCATGCTGTTAGGTGCATGCATGGCGACTATCGGTAATTAATAATGTATTCTACGTTCAATTTGTATAATTCTTATTTTATATTAAATTAAATGTTTTCTGAACTATGCATTATATACTTATATTAATATATTTATACTTCCAAGTTTGGATGTAGGACCCATTTTATTTTTTTCATGATACCACCAAATCGCAAACACTTAATAAAGAAAATGTTTGTGGATATAAATAGTAAATCAAAGGTTAAATAAAAATAAATAGACAACAAAAAAGTATATGACGATACACGTGACTTAAGTAGCCCAACACGGAGAAAACGAACTTAGGTTTATTAAATTGAAACACACTAAAATACCTAAACTTAAACGCATGCTTTTTTTGAACAAAATAGACAGGTTTATTATTATAAACTTATTATACAAAAATTGCAAGCAACCCATCAAAAATCCTATGAAACTTATGCAAAATATACACATGACAAGCTTGCGATTTTTGTAAACACTACCTCCATGATTCTATTGCTAGTTCGGATATTTGACGGCGTAAGGTTAGCACCCTGGCGTAGCAAGGGCAATATTTTCGCGGTGTAATGAGTCGCTCTAGTCACGTGTATCGTATACAATATTAATCATTAAAACTATTTTTAGAGAAAATATGTTTTCCTCTATCTGATGATATCCCTCGGTGGTGATCAAAATATTGATTTGGCTGTATCGGTATTCCCAAGGCAGGTTGTGTGGTGAAAAGGAGAAACAAATTTTTTCTATAATATTTCGTTTAAAAAAATTGTCGATATATAATGTATGTACAGTATGACGATAAAAAACTTGAAAATATGGAGAATTACTCGGTATAAAATTTTCGAGATGGTACTTCCCCACCGCGCTGCAGGAGGAACGTAGGTCTCTTTCAGCTGTTCGATTCTAATTTGTGCGAGTCGAGATTTTCGTTGGGTTTATATAGCGCGGAGCAGTGAGAAGGGAGTCGAGCGGCCATGTTGACAATTTCATTCGCTATTGTCGTCAGAGCATGACTCATGTTTGTTTTTTTTTCCAGCTGTGTATAAGGCGTGTGCACACTGTATTTAAAATTTGCGTATCGTCCTTCTTACTTATTTCTTTTTCTTATAAGTGTTTGCGTAACATTTCGGAAACTAGTCTTCTGTTTAAATTTATCTCTCTGCCTTTAATGTGATAATTTTCGAAATCGTAAGTATGATTCAAATTGTTGATGTGATCGGACACGTAAGAGAAGGGAAAACTTTTGCGGTGAGGGTTGAATGCGTGCAATAAATTTTGTTGTGGTAGCGAGCCTCACGCTTTTTAGAAAAGTGTACACACAAGCCTGTTTCTTTCAAAAAGACCACAGAGAGGGTTGACTTTCAGCGAAAACACTACATAAAATTTGTGTTTTAAAAGTGTACATTAGCAGAAGGTTTGATTGTGAGTCTACCTTTTCTCGCTGCGCGATGGGTCTTTCATAAAAGAAAGGTCTTTCAGGAAAATGCCACTAAGAGCTTCAAGCTCACAGTGTACATAGGCCGAAAATTTCTCGCAACAGGTACAAGGGCCGCAGGAATCTAGAAACTACACTCGCTGACAAGACCTTTCTTTTTGTTTCGCTACCCACGGTAAAAAATCAATTAATTTTTGGAAAAGGTCTCCAAAGGTGCCCATAGATTAAAGTCATGAATTTTTTAAGTTTTTAATTAATTTATTTGAATGTTGCAGTGCCACAACCACCGAATGCTGCTTTGTAGCAATTGGCGCCGCGGCGATCGCCGGCAGCTGACCCGCCACAGCGATCCCCGGCTGCCCGAAGAAGACGGTCTCGCTCGACCTCCAGCTCGAGTTCAAGTTCAAGCTTGAGCTCTAGTTCGAGCTCTAGTTCAAGCGGAACATCATCTAGTTGCGCATCGTGCAAATCCGTTCAATCCGTTCAATTAAAAAGTATACGCGATCTCAAGCGGATTCCTAAAATCACACCCTCGAATATGAAGAGAAAAGCAAATGGTAAAAATATTTAATTTATTCTAAAAATGATATAACTTTATTTTTAAAAAATAATAATGCCAATTTGTTTTCATATTTTTACAGAACAAGAAGGCAACGAGCAGAAGAAGAAGCCAGGAGAGGGAGAGACGTCACCAAAACCACGAACATATACAATGACTTCAGGTAAAAAGGCTTTAACAGTAAATAAGTTTTATTTTGTATTATTTTTATACAATAAATTTATTTTTTTGTTCGTTTAATTTTTTCAGACGTTACGAGACGTGGTATTTTACAATTAAAAAGGACAGACAGTCAACAGCAGCAACAGCAGCACCAGCAGCACCAGCAGCAACAGCAACAGCAGCAGCAACAGCAGCAGCGACCACAGCAACAACAACGCAATTTACCGAGGATTATAGATAATGAGATAATAATAGATCATGTAAATGTAAATAAAATTTACAAAAATTATAAAAAAAAAATAATTAAAAAAAAAACAACTGTAAACACCTTACCGTTAATTAAAACTTTGAAATCAACGAATTTGGAAGAATGGTTCAAGGATCATATCAAAGAACCTATTCTCACCCAGCTTGAAGAATTCCAGGAGAATGATTCTGGCTGGACCCTGAGGAATATTATCAGTTTGTGTCTCAATATGAAAAAATATTCTCCAATCAAGGGGAGTTCCTTCATTTCACTTCCAAAGTTTATAGAAAAGAAAAAGGCATGTGTTAATGTTCGTAATAATGATAATCAATGTTTCAAGTATGCTATACTTTCAGCATTGTATCCTATTGAAACTAATCCCAATAGAGTTAATCAATATCGTTTGTATGAGAACGAGCTGAACTTTGGTGATATAGAATTTCCAGTAAAACTCAAAGATGTTCCGAAATTCGAAAAATTAAATGATATTTCAATAAATGTATACATATTAAAAAAGTACAATGCAAAGTTCGAAGTATCGCCATGCCATATTACAAAAGAAAAGAAAGAAAAACATGTTCATCTACTCCTCATTCAAGACTTTTACATAGATGAAAATGAAGAAAATAATCATGTTGATGGCGGAAGCTTGCCTAAATACCACTACGTTTGGATTAAATATCTGCCTCGACTTTTAAGCAGTTTTAATTAAATCTCATGTAAAATCATACCACTGCGAAAGGTGTTTAGACATATTTTACTGTGAAGAAAGGCTGGAAATGCACGAAAATGATTGCAAAAATATAAATAAATGTCGAATTAATTTGCCTGACTTTAAGAATAACATTCTTAAATTTGAAGATTACAATAAAAGTGAAAAAGTTCCTTTTGTTATTTATGCAGATTTTGAATGTTTGTTAAAGCCTACTGAAAATGAAAATGCTTTTCAGCTTCATGATGCATATAGCATAGGCTATTATATAAAGTGCAGCTTTGATGATAGTTTATCTGTTTATAAATCATACAGACAAGAAAATGAAGATGAAGAGACACCGGCAAAATGGTTTGTTCGAGAACTGAAAGGAATTAGTGAAAAGATTGATCTACTCTACAAAAATCCAAAACCAATGAGACTTACAGATCTAGAAGAATTATCTATTCGGAGGTCAACTGTTTGCCACATATGCCGAAAGCCTATCAAAAGTGAAGAACTCGCAGTACGAGACCATTGTCATCTAACAGGACAGTACGTTAGTTTTTAATGTATACAAATATTTGACTTAAATGCTGTTCAGCACGTAAGACTTTTTTTCTATTTAGTTTCATAGGTGCAGCTCACAATTCATGCAATTTAAATTACAAGGATTCGAGATTTGTGCCGTCTTTTATAACCTTAATTATGACACACACTTCATTTTGAAAGAGATGGCTACTTCTACAATAATGAATGGACGAGTATTTCTGATACCTCACACAAAAGAAAAATATATTTCATTTACGAAGTATATAGATGACTGTGACATCAGTTTTAGACTTATAGATTCATGGCGTTTTTTTACCATCATCGTTGGAAAAGCTTGCATCATATTTGGAAACCGTGCCGATAGCAGTGAATGAGTTTAAAAATGATGGATTTACAGATGAGCAAATCAATCTTCTTAGACGAAAAGGTATATTTCCATATGATTTCGTAGATGGATTGGACAAGTTGATGACTACAAAACTGCCAGAGAAGAATGAATTTTACAATAAACTAACAGATTCTCATATTATTGACGAAGACTATCACCATGCTGTTACAGTATGGAATATGTTTACTATAAAAACTTTGGGTGAATATTCAGATTTGTACTTGAAAACACATGTTTTATTATTAGCTGACGTCTTCGAAAGTTTTCAAGAGACATCTCTGAAAGCGTATAGTTTATGTCCTGCACACTTTTACACGACTCCAGGTCTCACATTTTCAGCAGCTCTAAAAATGACAAAAGTGGAATTGGAGCTTCTTACAGATATAGATATGCTGATGTTTATTGAAGCAGGCATTCGAGGAGGAATAAGTGAATGTTGCAATCGGTATGCTAAGGCGAACAATCCGTACATGGGACCATCATACGATAAGAATCAGAAAACGAAGACACTCTTATATTTTGATATTAATAATCTTTATGGATGGGCCATGGTGCAGTATTTACCAGTGGGAAAATTCAAATGGATCGAATATGAAACGAATTCAAATTTTTTCAATGCACCACCAGACTCTGATACAGGCTACTTTGCTGAAGTAGATTGAGGGTATCCTGAAGAAATACATGATGATCAACAAGATTTGCCTTTTTGTGCAGAGCATCGTACACTCCCTGGCTCAAAGCAAAAGAAACTGTTGACTACTTTGAATGATAAGAAAAGGTATGTCATTCATTATCTAGCGTTAAAACAGGTATTAGATAATGGACTTCGACTAAAAAAAGTGCATAGGATTCTGAGTTTTGAGCAGAAGCCTTGGCTCAAACCATATGTTGAATTTAATACAGAGAAAAGAAAGCAGACCAAGAATGAGTTTGAAAAGCTTTTCTACAAGTTATTAATTAATGCAGTATATGGTAAGTGCATCGAGCGAGAACGATCTCGGGTTGATGTGCGATTAGTCAATAAATTCACTGGTCGATATGGAGCAGAAGCACGTATAGCTCAACCAAATTTTCATAGTTGTGCTATCTTTGATGAAAATTTGGTTGCTATACAGCTAAAGAGAACAAGTATTACAATTATAAAACCAATATACGTTTGTCTCAGCATTCTCGATTTGTCTAAAACATTGTTATACGATTTTCATTATTCATATATGAAGCGGCGACTTGGGGAAAAATGTAAACTCCTTTACACCGACACAGATAGTCTGATATATAAAGTTGTTGACGTGGATATGTATAAAATAATGAAAGAAGACTTGCACAAATTTGATACTTCTGATTACAAAGAGAACAATCAATTTAGAATCCCGCGTGTCAATAAAAAGGTGCCTGGATTAATGAAAGATGAATGCTGTGGCAAGATTATGACGGAATTTATTGGTTTACGTAGCAAAATGTATAGTATTTTAATAGATGGATCTAAGACTGTGAAGAAAGCCAAAGGCATAAAATCGAGTGTTGTGAAGGAAACAATCACGTTCGAAGATTATCGAAAATGTCTTGAAGAACAAATTATTGTTAAACGTGAGCAGTGCAACATTCACTCTAAATTGCATGTAGTGCATACTGAAAAACAGAATAAAATAGCACTAAGTCCGCATGATGATAAAAGATACTTATTACCTCATAGCACAAACACTTTGCCTTGGGATCATTACCGAATTATTGAGGAACAGATGGCACTGTCTGTAATTCAAATGGAGGGGAATGAAAAAATGGCTGATACGATGTTTGTGAGGAGCTAATGCACGATGGAGGAGGCATCTTCCGATAGAAGGGATATTATATAAGAGGCGATGGTAGGGGCAGACATCATGGTGGGGAATGAGCTATATGAACCGACGCACCACGGTGAAGAGCACATTCGATCAGCCGAGCTTGAAAATTGCCTTGGTTTTAGAGTATCACCGATGACTTTTTCAAAGTCATCTTTCTCCTGTTTTAATAAAGTGTATTTTTTCTTAACAGCCTCACGAGCTCGCAAGAGCTCGCTAAGAACATTCTTCTCTATCGTGAAGTCTGACATGCTTACGTGGCGATGTCTACAACTGAACTGCAAGTTCGAGACTCATAATTCCTTTTTTATTGCAAAACAGTCAAATCGTTTTCTGTATCTACCCTCATTCAATAAAAAGAAAGTTCATACAATCCATGAGTTCCTTCTCAGAGTGCCTCCAGGATATAAAATCATAGAAGTTCCGTCTCATGTGATATATCTACCACTCAGAGTCAAATGCATAGATCATCTACAAATTCGAATTGTAGATCAGGACGGAAATTTGGTGAATTTTCGAGGAGAGGAAATTACTATTAGACTTCACATCAAATCTGTATAATGAGTATCGTTTACAATTCTGGAACATATATAAGTCAGCCATTATGTCCACCAGGCATCAGTCAACCAAAGAAACTCAAACCGTTAACACAGAAGAGCATTCAGTTTCTGAAAAGCCTAGGACTAAAAGTTCGTGAAAAAAATTCACGTGTATAATTCTTTGCTGCTTCCAGAAAAATGGACAAAATTCTAAGCATTCAATCAGGTGTCGTCTTCGATGAGTCTATTGCTCATTACGAGGTACACGCCCATCAACCATACTCATCATTAAGCTTTGATAATAGTGATGAAATTCGTATTTCTATACAACATCAAGATATATGCCTCCTACCATCGCGTACTTCTATCCACATATGTGGATAATTGAAACTAAAAGATGGTTTAACAGCACCAACTAAAACTAAATTCGTGAACAATGGCATTTGTCATCTGTTTGATGAAATTCGTTATGAAATTAATGCTATGGAGATAGATAAAATTAAAAATGTTGGTTTGAGCAGTCTCATGAAAGGATGGACATCATTTAACTCGAATCAGAATAACATGTTAGAAAACGCAGGCTGGCTTGGTATTGAAGAAGATACCAAAACGTTTGTCGATGAAAAGGGAAACTTTGACATAGCGATTCGGCTGAGTATGATCTTGGGCTTTGCAGAAGACTATAAAAAAATTATAGTTAATATGAAGCATGAGCTCATTCTTACAAGATCGAGACGCGACTTAAATACAATAATCCAGAATGGAACTACATCATTCTGGCGTAACTACTTATGAAGATTATGAAGTAAAAATAACGAAGATAGAATGGTTAATGCCATATGTTATTGCATGTGATAAACAAAAAATCCAGTTATTGAATTTCATTGGTAAGGATAACCCCATATCTATGTGTTTTCGTTCTTGGGAGATATTTGAATATCCTCTTCTTCCAAGCACGAATAAACACGTCTGAACAGTGAAAACTTCAAATGACAGTAGATTTGATCATTGTGAGATAAGTAATTTGAAACTTTCCTTAAATTCACAATATTATCCATACAGTAATATGAATCTCGACATATATAACAATCAGTATGCAATTCTCTATGATATGTATGCTAATTTTCAAAAATCATACTATGGAAGAGATCCGCAGCCATTGCTAACAAAGCCTATATTCATCAAGAATGAACCACTCATAGTTATTGACTGTTCACGACAAAACGAGTCTCTCAAGAGCGCTCCTGTCGATGTACGTCTGGAGTTTAAGGCTAAAAAAGATTTTCCTGGTAACACTTCAGCATACTGACTAATCTTACACGATCGCATCGTTCAGTACAATCCTATCAGTGGGAATGTCAAGAAGCTCGTCTAGGCTGCACCGGAAAATGGAATATGCAGTAGACATGACTGGTTTCAAGCAAACCGAAGAAGATTATATTCTAAAGGAATTAGCAATCGTACCTCTCTAGGAAAATAGTGCAGATCCTATTGTCCTAACATTCAAAAATCCCTTCTCATGGAAAAAACTCTCAGACAAAATGCAAAGGGAAAACAAACATAATTATCATGGCATCAGGTGGAAAACGGATGGACATGACTACTCTCAAATCGGAAACTTGCTTCGTGACGCTATACACGATGCATCAAAAATTTTTGTAATGGGTGCATTAAAACAGAAATGACTTCAACGATTCAAATTTCCCGACGACATGTGCATTGCACAACGTCAAACTCATAAAATTGTTCTATCAGCATAAACTGTAAAGGAAAAAATAAATAAATAAAAAAAAATTTTAAAAAAAGTAGAGAACGTTATAGGCATTCCAAAACAAAATAGAGAGAGAGAGAAAATTATCCCCACTCTCTCATCGGGTACTAAAACACTCTGAGAGGAGAGAGGGTGTTTTAGTATCTTGGAGAGAGAGGGGATCAATACTCTTCCATCGGGTACCAAAACACTCTGAGAGGAGAGGTTGTGTTTTAGTATGCCTATGTTTTGGTATGCCTATAGCCTATCTACTAACGATGTTTTCGAGAGCTTTATAATAGTAAAATTTTGAGTGTCGTCAAAACTTTTAGAAAATACTTTTGGGTGTGTTAGAAGTTCAAATCAAGTGTTTTTAGAAAATGTATGTGTATGTGCGTAAGTGTGTATGTTGTGTTTGTGCGCGTGTGTGTGTATATATACCGTAATATTTCTGGAACTACTACGTCAATATCAATAAAATTTGCCATGCATATCTATTTTTAGATTCTGAATTCGGAAAAAACAGTTATTGTTTATTTTTTCAACTTTTTTTTTGTTGCCATTTTTCGATTTTTGAAAAACACTAGTTTGCGTTTTTTTCAATTATTTCATTATTATAAATAATTAAGCTATATTGTATTTGAATGAAAATATAAACAAGAGCTAATGAGTAAATTATATATATATATATATATATATATATATATATATATATATATGGATCAGTCTTTTTGAAACCGACCACCCCCCTCTGTCCAAAAATCAGAGGCTCTAAATGATTCCTGTCCGGGCTTAAAATTTAGCTTATTGTATCTAGTTTTCATTACTCAGTGGCCATTTTGCGAAATTCATAATGGTGGACCGGTGCAGCTCCGACAGTACACGAATATGATTACGGAATAGCAGTTATATGTCCTTAAAAATTGCAGGGACAAAGAAAAAATTAATAACAAAACTTATTCGCATGTATTTGTTCCCGCTGAACACGAATCCACCCTTAGTTTTGGCCTATGGGGTCACCTTTCGTCTATAACCTCAAATAAGAGTCCAAAAATGCATTATTACGTAGCTGAGACTCGCAAAAGCGGTCAGAAAATTAGGGAAGAACACAAATACTGAGGCGGACCAAAGCAACACGAAGGCCTGACAGAGAAAGCCGTCGCTGAGATATGCGCCTGGATGCCGCAACATACCCTACACTCTACAGTTTCACTTCCATGTACTACAGTAGGGTATTATGTTTTGATTTCGCACACAAGCGTTGGCGAAAATATTAGTGGTAGGATATCGCATGTCGATTGCGAAATTCACATCAAGCTAATAGCAAATCAGTCTACGACCGACGGGAGCCGGAGCCAGACACGTCACAGTGTCCCTGTACTCTCTTCGTGTCGAATCATACACGTACCGTCGGACGTGTTAGTTTTCTAGTAATAATTTACAATCGAATATACTTCACGCATTCGATAAATAATATAATTATGAATCACTTATTTTCAATTTCTATCTTTTCAATACGAACATAAACATCTTTTATTTACATTGCTCTATGCTCGTGTACACTCAAAATATCAGAGATTCATTATAAGTAATAGCGTGTCAAAATATAAACCAAGTCGACTAATCCATACCGGACAGAATAATTAACGTACGCGGTATTTAGTGCTGTGGAGTACATCAGTGCAAGAAAAACTAAGGGTAAAAATAACAACAAACACCAGTTACTTAAGACCTCCGGATTACGCATTAGCCGAAACGGGGAACAGTTGATAACTGTTTAAGTCATGAGTCGCACTTTGTTGATTTGCATCGATTAATGGGGAGAGGGTTACCTCACCCACCTCAGAAAACATATACGTTTTCTTCACTTCGGTGGTTCTCTTTGAGGACTGAGGTTTCTGCATAATCATACATAGTGTCTCATTTATAAGTACGTGTATTTCACATATCGTATAAACATATTTTTAATTGATAGTTAATTGTAGACGTCCGTTCAAAGAAAATTTATAAATTCATTCTATATTATTAGATCAGTGCTTTCATGATTCACAATGATATTTTTTATAGTCGCGTATTTACATGATCATATATGCAGCTATTTCTGAACATATGATTAAAACAAAGATATGTAAATCAAAATGAGTATCAAAGAGTTGTTCTTAATTGAAATGATGTAACTGAAATACACATAAGTTTCTTAAGGAGAATGAATAGTGTGTAGATTTCTTAGTTATGCGTAATAATAATATTTAAAGAAACTTATATATTGCGATTTATAATGGGAGCGATAGAATTATAATATTACTTTCTTAAATAAATACTATTATCCTTTGATTTTCTTGGCTACGATAGACTTGTCATTCATACCTTTATCCAGCAAACATACAACTCTGTCTCTTTTAACTTGTTATATAAAACATTTACTAATAATTAGAATACACGATTAATGAATGTTCAAAAGGATTGAATTTACCAATTCAATTAATTTACTATATTTATGATAAATGCAACTCCCACATCCCATATAAAATCATAAATAAACAAAAAACACGTTGCAATACACCATTAGTTTTGGCCTGTTATAGACGGTTATGAGCCCACCAATCATCCATAACCTCAAAAAACAGCCCAAAAATGCAATATTACGCAGTTACTACTCGATAAAGTGGTAAAAAAATTAGCGACAAAGCTTTTCTTATGTATTTAGGTCCGTTGTATTATTATTGAATATTTGTTACAGTATTTATATAAAGCATATATACAATAGTATTAATACTTACATAAAGAGTACAAAAGTTTCAATGTTGATTATTCCATTACATTAAGTTACATAAGCAATTTTTCTCCATTTTTAGAATTCGAATATTTTTTCATTAATAATAAATTTTGAGATAATATAATGAAACCATGATGAGTTAAGATTCCTGTGACTGGTTTTGCCTTTACAAATCTTTTATTCAGTTTTCTTTTGATTTCGTCGTGTTCTGTATTGCTAAAGTAAACTATCTGAATAGTTTTAAAAAAATTCTTACAATTAAGAACTAAAACGTATAATGGATTAATGGATTACGTTTCCAATTGGGCAAATATTGATAATTCTCGAATTGAAAAAATGGTAATATTACCATCATCTTATATAGGTAGTCCTAAATCAATATAACAGAATTATGTAGATTCAATAACTTAACTACAAGTCGACGAAAAACTAGATATTTATAACAATGACATGCAATCCAAATTGGAAGTAAATTTAAGAGAATTTATTACCATATGAAAGCACAGTAGATCGCCCTTATTTAATCTCTAGAGTCTGCTATGAAAAATTTCTAAATTTTAAAAACCGATCTACTAAAAAATAATATTTTTGCTAAAGTTCAAGGTTATGTTTAAGTAATAGAATTTCAGAAAAGGGGATTTTCACATATTCATATGTTATTATGGTTGCATACCAATAATAAATTTCGAGATACTGATTAAATTGATTCTATCATAAGTGCTGAAATATAAAATGAAATTGAATTGAATTATGTACTAGATATAATAATGTCATACGATTATATGCGCGATGCGATCAATCTCTACAGCAATAGTAGCTGGTTGTCTATTAAATCGATCAAGATTTCAAGGACAATTTTCTTTGTAAAAGATGCGAAATCTCCCTAAAAAAACTTTTTTCAAAAGTAATAACCTTGGCAAGAAAAAGACAGTAGTAATAAAAATAGTGAAATCTCTAAATATAAAAATGTCAAGTAAATGTTTTTTCTTGCTGTACGCATTAAGATAAAATTAAAGTTAAAATCAGTTTTCCCAAAAAATGATATTTAAATGTGTACAGCAAGAAAAAACATTTACTTGACATTTTTATATTTAGAGATTTCACTATTTTTATTACTACTGTCTTTTTCTTGCCAAGGTTATTACTTTTGAAAAAAGTTTTTTTAGGGAGATAAATATTTTCATAAAGGTCCTGATACAGCTCTTGTGAAATTTGCAAATGAACATAATCCAGGTAATGTAGACAATGAAAACGCAAATAACGATACATATAAATATGATGAAATATCACAACATCTCTTCACCAGATATGTATGTGCACCTGGAGTTATATACCGCATATGGGAATTTTTACTACATAAGCAATCTTATGTAATTAAAAGATTAGCTGTTCATGAAGGAGATGATTAATATAATTATTATCAAGAAGGATGTGAACACGAAATTATTGATAAAAATGTCGATACTACATTGACATCTTGGTTTGAATAAAGAGATAAAAATGCAATGCAATATTTATATCACGATATTCCGTACTGTTATGTTTTTGGTAAAAATAAAAGAAAAATTTATTTTTTATAAAAGAAAAATTCTTCTTTATAAAACCTCTTATTAGTAGAATGTATTTTGTAAATCCAAATAAGCATGTAGCGTTTTTCCTACGACTTTTATTATTAAATGCACGTTGTGCAAAATCATTAGCGGGTATACGTACAATAGATGGAATTATTTAAGATAAATATGGAAATGCTTATATATAAAAAGGTATTATCAGTACTGATGAAGAATGGAATAAATGTTTGGCAGAAGCTGCAGTATTAAAATTTCCATAATCCATGTGTGAATTATTTACATACATTCTTGTATTTCAAAGACCTTTTAATTCGTTAAAATTATACGATAAATATAAATGTCCCTTTATGCACCCGAATTACCAAAAATTCAAGCAGAACAAAGAACTTTATTAAACATAAAAAATATTTTATTATTACATGGGTTGAAATTGAATAATTTCCATATATCTAGTATTGAAAATAATTACGATGATGAAGAATATAATAACGAATTATGAGTATGTAAAGATGGTGAAAATTTAGAAACATTAATTAATTCTTTGTCTACTGTTAAGTGACGAATATTAAATCAAATAAAACAAAGACAGTAGGAAAAATCCAGAAACTTCGACGCTTAACGAGCGCAAGAAGTAACCCTAAACCAAAAATAAACTTCTCCTCCCTCGGCTGAAAACGTGCGTGCATAGTGGACGCTGCTGTTTAGCCATTGACCATAGCTTAGGCCCATAAGGCCTAATGAGCAAGAAAGAGATCGCGGCTAAGCTGAAGTGCGAAGAGAGGAGAAGTTAGTACCCTGCGTGAGAGAAAGCCCTGACTCTCTCTGTAGCATATCACCTCCCCCGAATTCCCATTCTAGTGTGTGCGATCCAAAAGTAAGGGCGCATTTTATTCTGAGTTATATTGAGAGTTTAATTTAAAGTTTCTTTTGAGCTGAGTACAGAGTGTAATGTCAAGTTTAGTCTCTTGTGTCTCCTAGATTTATGAAAATAAAATTGATTCAACAAAAGCTTTATTTCACCGAGTTTTGATTCTAAAAATTGATTTGTCCGAAATTGATCGTCTAATTGGATTTGTCTGAATATTTTCGACGAGAAGGAAGCCCAAAGAAGTTCTGAGAAGTTATATCAAGTTTTCTAGAATAATTTTCTAAATTCCCAAGGCCCCATCGAACAAAGTAAATGTCTTTAAATAAATGTTTTGATGCAGATCATTTTGATAATTAAGCAAACAGAGAGTCACGCAACTGCAGTTAGTAAATTTATTTAATTCTTTTTTTTTTTTTTGCTGACCACTCTTGGATTCGAGTGTAGTGCGACAAACCCAAGTAATAAAAATAATTGTTAAGATTAATAATCACTTAAAATCTACTGATAAAAATAATGTATGATCTGATCATTAATGCTACAATCAACAATATAGGAAATAAATATTATTTTATCGATGGCCTTGGTGGAAGTGGTCAAAGTTATTTACATAACGTGATGATTAAATATTTAATTTCAATGAATGTTCCGTACATTATAATGGCCTGGACTGGTATTGCTGCTAATTTATTAATTAATGGAAAAACTGTCCATGGTATTTTCAAATTACCATTAAATATTAATCAATAAACAACGTGTAATATTTGTCCTAATTCAAAATATAATAGAATGGTGAATATATTAAAAATGTAAAAATTATAATTTAGGATGAAATATTAATGGTTTCAAAACATGCTTTTGAAGCAATTGATAAACGTTTTCGTGATATATGTAAAAATGACCTTCCTTTTGCAGGAAAAGTTACTGTAACATTTGGTGACTTCAGACAAACCCTACCTATAGTACGGCATAGAAACAGAACAAACATCCTTGAAACATGTGTAAAAAGGAGTTTTTCGTGGTCAAAATTTTCAAGACTATCTCTAAGTGAGAATCTACGATTACAAAATCCAGATACTAAATTTAAAAATTGGTTACTTACCTTAGGTTAAAACAAAAATGTGACTAAATATGAATTACAAAATAATATAAGAGAAATACCAAAACAATTTATTTGTGAAAGTGATTTAACGACAGAAATTTTTGGACATAAAATTGATCCTATAATGATTCTACATTAAAGATTAAAGTGATATTGTCACTGTTAAATTCGAATGTACTGAAAATAATACTATAGTCATGATCGAATTCAAAGTGACGCAGATGACAAATTGACAAATACGATACCTACGAATTATCTAATTCATTAACACCTAGTGAATTTGCCACTACATAAAATAATATTAAAAAAAGGTGCAATAATTAGTTGCTTAAGAAATTTAGACATTGACGGTGGTCTTTGTAATGGTACAAGATTAATAATAAAAGATATGAAACAATATGTTCTTCCAGCTGAAATCATTACTGAAAAATATTCTGGTAAACAAGTATTATTGCCTTGTATCGATTTAACTCCATCACAAGATAAAATACCATTTAGTATGGTTAGAAGGCAATTTCCAATAAGACTAAGCTTTGCCATGACAGTAAATAAATCTTAAGGAGAATCGTTTCACAAAATTGGTTTATATTTATCCACTCCAGTATTTAGTCTCGGACAGTTATATGATGCAAATAAATATAATTAGTAATCAAAAGTGAAAGAGTCAGCCCTTGTAGAAATTAATATTCCGGTCGATTTAGTTTTGAAAAGTATAGATAGACGGTTTCACTTTATTCATGGTATTTCTAAGATTCCGTTTACAGTTATTGTCGACACTATAAAATTTTTGTTCGAACATACTTATTTCCAATTTGATAATACTATTTACAAACAAATTGTTGGTACTCTTATGGGCTCTCCTATTTCGCCTTTGTTTGCTGATATCGTCATGGATGATTTAGAAACTGAGTGTCTTAAAATTTTGAACGATAATTATGGCTGTATACCTTTGTTTTATTTTAGATATGTTGATGATACTATTTTATGCATAAAAAAAGAACAACTTGGTATAGTGTTAGATATTTTTAACAGTTACAATAGTCACTAACAGTTCACACACGAAGTTGAAACTAATAACAACATATCCTTTCTCGATGTTACTTTATCGATTAACAATAATTATATTATTACAAACTGGTTTCAAAAACCTACTAATTCAGATAGAGTTTTAAATTTTCATTCTAATCATATTATACAACTCAAACGTAATATTGTCTATAATTTAGTTGATAGAGCTTTGTTACTTTTCTATGAGTCTTTTCATGCTGATAATATATCCATTGTTAAAAATATTTTACTTAATAATGATTATCTTGTTTGGTTTATTGATTCTTGTGTTCGAAAACGCTATAGGAAAATCAAGATTTTTTTATTCTTGTAAACATACTTTAATAAAATTTGGTCTACATTGCGTTCCGTTAATGACACATAAATTAAATTGTATTGTTAGGTTAAGCAAAGATGTTTTAGAAAAATGGAGCGAAACTAACTTGATATATATTAATTTCAATATAATAATTGTCCATGTACGTATATTGGTCAAACAAAGAGGAATTTAAAAACAAGGATTGATGAACACAAAAAAACCTCTAATGGTAAAATACTACCGATTCCGACGCATATTAAAAATAATCCTTCACATAGTTTTGATTTTGATAATGTTATAATTTTAGATCGCGAGTGTAACAGGTACAAAAGACCGATTTCAGAAAGCTTTTTCATTAATATGAATGTAAATACTATAAATAAACAAGATTTTCGATTAATAAGCAAACAATACAGTATTTTCAATAGAATTTTTAATAGTAATTAACTATTTATTTACAAAAGTTGTAATTAATCTATAAATTAAATACAAATAAATATAAAATATTTAAAATCAGAACTAATTATAATTAAAATTTTGAACTTTTTTTTTTAAATTTTATATAGTTATTTACATTAATTTTATTCATATCTTACATTAAGATTATTATACGTTTAGATTATTATAGCTGTGAGCTGATTAGACTGAAAATAAAACATGTGTATCAGCCACAAAGCGACTACAGACGAGCTGGACTCGATTATTGGAATATGAAACCTACGGGACAACTGGAACGAGGAACGTGGAACCGCGGGATTTGCCTAACAATTGTCGCAAAAACTTAAGAGTGCTCTACCCATCCTGACAACCAATCAGAACGCGTGATTTTTATCCACGAATTACGGCTTTATTTAATAATAGATTATAAATCCATTTGTTGCAACGTATTCTTTGGATTGTTCTACAGGTGGCATGTTATCGAAATTTAGCAACAGAATACTCTAACGCGTCAAAATAAACAATGCAAAATTACACCGATATGTCGTCTGCTCGTGCAGCAAGAGCGAAGAAATTTGCTACAGTTTTCTGCCTTCTGAGACAGAAAACAGAAACTGTAGATATCGATTCTCGGTTCCGGCGTCTCTTTTTGTGATGTTCTCCTCTCACGTCAAGTATCTCCCCGTTACAATATTGATTAGCTAAGTAATCGCCATGATATAACAAGCTGACTATCGTACTCTCGTTATGTCTCTCTCCCTCAGTACACTGTGAATATATATACATATGTATAAATATATATTATGTTCATTCTTTCAGCAGCAAGGTAAGTGAGAGAGCAGAAAGCCCAGCTAGCGAACACAGAGAGAAAGAGAGAGAGCCGCGCGTGTGTATGAGTGTGTCACGAGAGAGAGAAAGAGAGATAGAGAGAACATGCTGCCGCGTTCCGACCGCCGAACCGTATAGTAGAACTCTTTTTGGTAGGCTCGGTGCTTTTGCGCGCGATAGCCCTAGAAGACTGTAGCTGTAACGGAGCCGCGCTCTTACTGTGTCGCCGGGTACGAGCAATTTCCTGCGAAGGTCATCTTCATGCGTCGGTCACGAGCTGAGGATCTATTGCCGTTCGTCCTCCCGTTGCACCCAGCCACACACACACAAGGCCACGAGGCATCTTCCTGGCTGCCCAGCGTGGGCCACGGTCATCC
Source organism: Trichomalopsis sarcophagae (assembly GCA_024372645.1). NCBI lineage: Eukaryota > Metazoa > Arthropoda > Insecta > Hymenoptera > Pteromalidae > Trichomalopsis > Trichomalopsis sarcophagae. Next base: position 84,882 of record QLSS01000440.1, read on the forward strand.
GATTGCGCAATTCCAGTAGAGCCACGAGGCATCCCTGCGAGCCGGCACGAAGGCGAAAATAAGTACCCGCTTGATCGCTATTCCCTCTCTCTCTCTCTCTCTCTCTCTCTCTCTCTCTCTCTCTCTCTCTCTCTCTCTCTCTCTCTCTCTCTCTCTCTCTCT
>QLSS01000441.1:0-12805 GCA_024372645.1 Trichomalopsis sarcophagae
ATTAATGGAGCCGCGACAGTGAAAAAAGCTAAAGGTATAAAATCTAGTGTTGTAAAAAAATCAATCACGTTTGAAGATTATCGAAAATGCCTTCAGGATCTTGTTATTATAAAACGTGAGCAGTGTAATATTCGTTCAAAATTACACATTGTGCATACTGAAAAACAGGAAAAAATTGCTCTAAGTCCACACGATGATAAAAGATTCTTATTGCCTCATAGTACTGACACTTTGCCTTGGGAACATTACAGAATTATGGAAGAACAGATGGCGCAAGCTGCTATGCAAGTAGAGGGAGATGCGGTGGAGGGGGGGGGATTGTGGTGGAGGAGAGGGGCAACAATGGCGAAGGACGAAAAAGAGAGGGAGAAAGTGAGTGGGGGCATGAAACAACCAATGAGAATGCTTCGCGGGTGGGGATGACACTTTATGCTGATGGAGGGGAACCAATCAAGATTGAATATGATGTTTTAGAGGAGTTTATGCACGAATGGGATCCATCATTGGATAGGTTAGGAAATGAACAAGGAGTGAGAAATGATATATTACTAGAGGCTATGGAAGGGGCAGAAATTGTGGTGGGAAACGGGCTATATGAATGGATGAAACACGATGAAGAGCACATTCGAGAAATCGAAGCGAACAACCAACCTTGTGCAAAGAGACCAAGACTCACCTAACTCTAAAATAAGTAAGTTCTATTTCTTAGTTCTCTCTCTCTCTAAATTCTCACCTACAAGACATTTTTCACTAACTTTCATTATTATTTTCACTTTTCAGAATGGATCTATCTGCACTCAACAAGATTGCTGAGCGCGAGTTCTTGCCTAAGAAGAAAGTCACGGACTTGGAAAAAGATCATGAGTACATGGTGACTGCACTCAAGGAAGTAAAGACGAGATTCGGCACAAAGATCGTGGCTGAGATCGATGACAGCTTTTAAATATTTCTGCCCGGGAAGATCTCATCAGCAATCTTGAAAGATCAAGAATTTTTCAATAATCTCTCTAACACAGCAAATAAACTTAGTTTATTTATAACATATCAGGGTGGAACTTCTTTTAAGTTCACCACATGCTAAAATAATGAAATACAAAGACTGATAATTGTTAAATACTATTTATTTATTTCTTCAAACTTGTGTGCAATTTACATGAATAAATACATTATTAAATATAATAACAATTGCTTTCTTATTTATTTAAACCTTCAATAATTTATACAGTCTCATTTTTATCTATCCAACTATTATGCTTGTCACTAAAACCTAACCATTTAACATATACGCGTTTAGCATTTTTCTTTAAAACTTTTTCTACTAAATAAATTTCTGGATACATAGTTTTATGAATTTCCGTTTCATAAAAGCCACCAGAGACGGGTTTATCATAATAATCTTTGAGGTGGTAAGTTACTGGATCTGTTTTTACAACTCGCGTTATTGTGAAAATTTCTGTTGACCAGTTTGGCGTATAACCTTTTTCAAAAACATTTTTTATCCTACTTATTCGTACTTTATCTCCTACTTTAAATTTAGGTTTTTTCACTGGCGACTTTTCATTTGGAAAATGTCTCTTGACATCTCGCTCATTTGCCAGTGTAACATTTTCAGGCTCGATTCCTGTTGTCCGATGTTTTCTTGAATTGTATGCTTTGAGCAAGTTAGGTAGAATATCCAACCATTTATAGCTTCCTTGTTTGCTGAATTCTGTCCACATTGCATTTTTTAACGTTCTATTGAATCGTTCGCATATACTTGCATGAAGATTACTATGCGAAGAGTATAAGTGTATATTGTGCTTTTTCATAAGTTTTTGAAAAATTGAATTGTAAAATTCTTTTCCTTGGTCAGTTTGTAGATTCTTCGGTACTCGTCCTTCTTTCAGTATTGACTTCATAGCTGTAGTAACATCATTACCACTCTTTGACTTGACTGGCACGGCCCATGCATACTTTGAAAATATATCTATGACAGTGAGTAAGTAATGAAAACTTTTATTCTCTTTAGAATATGGTATCATTTCTACAAGATCCGCTTGCCAAGTCTCATCTATTCCACGTATGTCATATTTTCTTCTCTTGTATCGCCGACGTGCTGGCTTGTGCAGCTCTTCAGATACTCTTTGACGTTCCATCATCGTTTACAGTAGATGAAAATCCATCTGGAAATTCGTCTATACGAACTTTTAATTGTTTATTCACTTCTTCAATGATATAATCAATGCCAGAGTAATTGCGAAGAGTTGTACTATAAAGATAACGCAATTTTGTATTCACTTCCAATTGCTGTTTTTCAACTTGCTGCTTATATTCTTCTATAACTTCACCAATTCCAGCAATTTTAGCAGCTATATAATTTATTTCAGTTTGTAGAATAACTTTCAGTGAGTGCAAGGTGATTGCATCGTTTGGATGATTGGGCTGTCCTAGGTTGCAAAGTCGCTTATTTTCTAAATCAAAATCACCGTCCGGTGTAAAATTGAAACCAATGCCTGGAGGACCGCGACTCACTTGCGAGCCCTCAAGTTTTCTTCCAAACACATCGAGACTCATGGTAGTACTGATGCAAAGAAGAAAGTTGCATGTCAATATATATGCCCAGCTTCGCGTAATTCCTCAATAATCGACTGGATTTCATTGACGTGATTATTATTTCCAGCTGATTGTTCGGCAATCAATAATCGAAGTCTCTCAGTAAGCTCATTTGGATCATCCCAATAGACGAGATCAATGGAAGAATTTTTCTTTGCTATTTTATATTTAGGTATGAGTCCTCGTCCGCTGCTGTTTACATTCTTTTTACGTGGAGTGCTGCGGAACATTGGTGCTAAAACATTCTTATATTTATTACTTCTCGACATTCGTATAGATTCATCTTTGCTGAATTTTTTCCGATGAGCATTTGTTGCTTCCAATATCTTGCGATAATTTGCACGATCTGCTGAACTTAAAAGAAGATCATCCGGATATTTTTTAAATAGTAATTCCATTAGTCCATTCGTTTTAGGATAACTTTCATTTCTGACTTTGACATATTTATCATCAAATTCAATTTCTGAATCACCAATCATATACACTTCGTCAACCTTTCGCACTCCGTATATATTATCAATGGTTCTACGGCTTTTATCTAGCATTGATAAAAAGTCTTCAGCTGATTCATTTTTTCCACTCGCCGATTTAAATGTAGAATTGGTTATTGTGTTAAAAACATCATCATTATTATCATTATCATCATAATCATAAACGGTATAATCCATTAAACTCGATCGATCGATTCTCATTCGTTTTTTACTGTTGTTTTGATCCAAAATGTGCTTGGATGGTTGCTGTAGTGGGCTTTCACTTTTCATCTCAACAAGTTTCTCAAGTGGTGTGATGACTGGTTTTAGAGTATCACCGATGACTTTTTCAAAATCATCTTTCTCCTGTTTTAATAAAGTGTATTTTTTCTTAATAGCCTCACGAGCTCGCAAGAGCTCACTAAGAACATTCTTCTCTTTAGCGAAGTCTGACATGCTTACGTGGCGATGTCTACAACTGAACTGTAAGTTAGAGACTCATAATTCCTTTTTTATTGCAAAACAGTCAAATCCTTTTCTGTATCTACCCTCATTCATCGGTCGATCTTTGTCAATAACGATGAATCCATATCTATCATTCTTCCAACATTCAGAACAAAGATTCCGAAATTCGTTGAAAGTTAAATCCGTATTCACATGATCTTCATAGATATGTTTAAGATTTACACCATCTTGTCGATAAATTACTAACAAATTGACATTATCTCTAATGAGATGTTTTCATATATGAGCATAAGATTGACATAGATAGAAGCTATCTACACTCTTATGTCTTCCCATACAGAAGAATGCTCTGACATTATCCTGCTTCTCACATGCCACATCATCAAAAATCATTATTGAATTTGGAAGGGCTTCATCTGGAGATACTACAGATTCATGCTCACTGAACGGAAGATATGATACTCCATCAATCGGATCCAGAACACTTTTGAGAAATTGATACTTTGGCTGATTCAAGGATTTAGAGTATACATACAAATTTTCAAACCTAAGACCATTGGGATGTGTTATTAAAGCCAATAAACTATTTGTTTTTCCACAGTTCGATGGGCCGCAGAAAACTGCTCGTATACTATCTGGTAGTAATTCCCCATGACGCTTTTTTCTCGTCTCTTTTCCAAAATCGAAATTTGTCACGGGGAGTTTGACGTTCTGCTCGGTAAAATCCATGTTCACTCAACAGAGTCAAATATAACATTGAGCTCTCGAAATATAAACGCTCGTTTTATATCATGAATGTCAGTTGTGAATCAACACTCGAAGAGAGATGATCATACACAAATCTCAGAAACAGCCGAAAGGCTATGGATTGCTTGATAAAGTTATTAATAACTTACCTGTTGAAATGCATCTTCCTGGATATCAATACTGCGGTCCCGGAACCAAATTGAAAAAGCGAATGAAAAGAGGAGATCCTGGCAATAATCCGCTTGATCAGGCTTGTAAAAAACACGACATAGCTTACTCCGATAAAAACGGAGATCGTAAAGCTGCTGACAAGATGCTTGCTGAGGAAGCTATACAGCGTGTTAGAGCTAAGGATGCTAGTCTTGGTGAAAAAGCTTTTGCTTTTGCTGTTAGCAATGCTATGAAATTAAAAGGAAAAACTGGAATGGGACTGAAATTTAATAAGTTAGTGACTGCAGCTAAAAAGTCAATGTCAACAAGTAAAAGTTCTCGCAAGGTTATTCAATCAGCCTTGAAGGGCGCACGTCAAGCTGTTAAAAGTGTAGGTGGAAAGAAAAAAGTTATCATTCCATGTGTTCTGCCGCATCCATCAAAAATTGGTGGAGTTCTTCCTTTTCTCATTCCATTGTTCGCAGGACTAAGTGCTACCGGTGCTCTAGCAGGAGGTGCTGCTGGAATAGCTAAAGCAGTTAATGATGCTAAAGCTGCGCAGAAAAATTATGAAGAAAGTAAGAGGCATAACGAGACCATAGAAGCTATTGCTTTAGGCAAAGGTCTTCATCTTAAGCCCTATAAAAGTGGAATGGGATTATTTATGAAACCTCATATCGGTCGTGGTCATCAAGTCAGTAGAAAAAAAAAAACTTCGATTTAACTTTGCCAAATCGTGCACTGACTGACTACGATCTAAAAAAATATGCTCATATGATGGAAATTTCAGATTTCCGTGGTGTTTTCATGAGAAATAATCTACCACCCGATGGTCCATGGCGTAATGAATCAGCAGTGGTAAACTTGGATGATTTTCAAAATAGAGGCACTCACTGGGTTTGCTATCGCAAACGTGGTCCTGAAGTACTTTATTTCGATAGTTTTGGTGATCTCAAACCTCCCAAGGATCTCATGATGTATTTTAACGTGAAGGAAGTGAAATACAATTACAAAAGATATCAAAATTTTGACTCATTTATATGTGGACATCTTTGTCTCTACTTCTTAGCTGGGAGACTATAAAAGAGATGTTCGCAGACGAATAGATTCATTAGCATCAGATCAGTCATGGAAGATAGCTTCACTCTGAGTCTCTCAGGAAACTCATCTGTCTTAGAAGCGCAATATTTTCCTTCGATTGAACTGCCACAGCATAAAAATTTTGTCTTGGGATTAGTTGAACTTTTAACATTCAACTCTATTCCCAATGTTGACCATTCAAATAATAAACTTCATTTGAGCAAAAATAATATTATCACTATCCCTACGGGCAGCTATGAAATTGATGCTATAAATCAATTTTTACAAGAAACTTTGAAATCTAAAGGAATTGAATTTTCTTTGAAAGCAAACAACAATACTCTCAGAAGTGAAATTCTCTGCAGTCATCAGATAGATCTCAAACCTCGCGATTCAATAGGCCGTCTCCTTGGCTTCGCTCCTCGCATTCTCAAAGAGAACATTCAACACAGCTCTGATTTACCTGTGAAAATTTTGAGAATCAATGCACTCAGAGTAGAGTGCAACATTACTGCAGGTGCTTACATCAATAATAAGAAAGTTCATACAATCCATGAGTTCTTTCCCAGAGTGCCTCCAGGATATAAAATCTTAGAAGTTCCGTCTCATGTGATATATCTACCACTCAGTGTCAAGTGCATAGATCATCTACAAATTCGAATTGTAGATCAGGATGGAAATTTGGTGAATTTCCGAGGAGAGGAAATTACTATTAGACTTCACATCAAATCTGTATAATGGGTATCGTTTACAATTCTGGAACATATATAAGTCAGCCATCATGTCAACCAGTCATCAGTCGACCAAAGAAACTCAAACCGTTAACACGGAAGAGCATTCAGTTTCTGAAAAGCCTAGGACTAAACGTTCGTGGAAAAAATTCACGTGTATAATTCTTTGTTGCTTCCAGAAAAATGGACGAAATTCTAAGCATTCAATCAGGTGTCGTCTTCGATGAGTCTATTGCTCATTACGAGGTACACGCCCATCAACCATACTCATCATTAAGCTTTGATAATAGTGATGAAATTCGTATTTCTATACAACATCAAGATCTATGCCTCTTACCATCGCGTAGTTCTATTCACGTATGTGGGAAATTGAAACTAAAAGATGGTTTAACAGCACCAACTAAAACTAAATTCGTGAACAATGGCATTTGTCATCTGTTTGATGAAATTCGTTATGAAATTAATGCTGTGGAGATTGATAAAAGTAAAAATGTCGGTTTGAGCAGTCTCATGAAAGGATGGACTTCATTTAATTCGAATCAGAATAACATGCTAGAAAACTCAGGCTGGCTTGGTGATGAAGAAGATACCAAAACGTTTGTCGATGAAAAGGGAAACTTTGACGTAGCGATTCCACTGAGTATGATCTTGGGCTTTGCAGAAGACTATAAAAAAATTATAGTTAATATGAAGCATGAGCTCATTCTTACAAGATCGAGAAGCGACTTAAATGCAATAATCCAGAATGGAACTACATCATCTGGCGTAACTACTTATGAAGATTGTGAAGTAAAAATAACGAAGATAGAATGGTTAATGCCATATGTTATTGCATCAGATAAACAAAAAATCCAGCTATTGAATTTCATTGGTAAGGATAACCCAGCTGTATGTGTTTTCGTTCTTGGGAGATTTTTGAATATCCTCTTCTTCCAAGCACGAATAAACACGTCTGGACAGTGAAAACTTCAAATCAATTGGAGAAACCTCGTTTTGTAATTCTCGGACTACAAACAAAGAGAAAAGCTACAAGAACTGCAAATGCCAGTAGATTTGATCATTGTGAGATAAGTAATGTGAAACTTTTCTTAAATTCACAATATTATCCATACAACAATATGAATCTCGACATATATAACAATCAGTATGCAATTCTCTATGATATGTATGATAATTTTCAAAAATCATACTATGGAAGAGATCCGCAGCCGTTGCTGACAAAGCCTATGTTCATCAAGAATGAACCACTCATAGTTATTGACTGTTCACGACAAAACGAATCTCTCAAGAGCGCTCCTGTCGATGTACGTCTGGAGTTTGAGGCTAAAAAAGATTTTCCTGCTCACACTTCAGCATACTGCCTAATATTACACGATCGCGTCGTTCAGTACAATCCTATCAGTGGGAATGTCAAGAAGCTCGTCTAGGCTGCACAAAAAAAAAAAATGGAGTATGCTGTAGACATGACTGGTTTCAAGCAAACCGAAGAAGATTATATTCTAAAGGAAATAGCAATCATACCTCTTAACAAAAATAGTGATCCTGTTTTTCTAATATTCAAAAATCCCTTCTCATGGAAGAAACTCTCAGACAAAATGCAGAGGGAAAACAATTGGCTTAAACATAATTATCATGGCATCAGGTGGAAAACAGATGGACATCAATACTCTCAAATTGGAAACTTGCTTCGTGACGCTCTCCATGACGCATCAAAAATTTTTGTCATCGGTGCATTAAAACAGAAATGGCTTCAACGATTCAAATTTTCCGTCTACAACATTCAACAATATGGCTATCCATCAAAACCATCTTTCAAGTGCGTCACAGTTTGCGCAAATCATAATCCAATCTACAAGACTGCCTGCGCACTTCACACTGTCAAACTTATGAAATTATTCTATCAGTCATGCAAACATCTGTAAGAAAAAATTAAATGAATAAATAAATAAAAAAATATATAGTAGAGAACACTATAGGCATTCTGGCTCATTTACGGTTTCTGGCTCACTTTGAAAAAGGGGGTGAGCCAGACTCCGTACGTATTCTGGCTCACACTGAGAGAGGAGGGGGTGAGCCAGAATCCGCATGAGCCAGTATGCCTATAGCCTATCTACTCTTAGAGTTAATTGTTTATGGATCATATTCATCGCGTAAGCCCAAATCCTTGACAGTTACGGACGCTTATATTATTTCTCCTATATGCTCTGCCGCGCCGCGGCCCGCGATGTGATTGTGTACTCTTTACTTCCCCCTTCGCCGCTGCTGCTGGTGGTGAAGCTAGTTGCGTACGGCCGCCCCTACTTCTCCTCCGCTGCTTCTAGATGCGTATAGTTCGGAGCGAAAACCGCAGGGCGGCGCTAGCTTACGACTGTATATCGCACGGCACGCTTTCGCCCACGCTCATCGGCAATCTCTCCTCTAATCTCTGATGCGTTTGCCTCTACTCTCTAGTAATCTCTTTCATGACTATATCTTTATTACGTCAGTCTACTGCAGTCAGAATATTATTAGATACTACTAACTAATCAGAATTATTGAATAATAATAATATAATAAACACGTCTAAGCTTCAAATTTTTGTAAAAAGATGTTTTGTTTACAAAGAATTTCAAGGAATATAATTCCAAAAAGAAATTTTATGAAAAGTGCTATTCGCAAAGATGAGCATGATCTAGGAGGGGAGCCAGGAAAAGTATGTGAAATTGCGTAACTATTTTAGATTTCAGAAAATGATAAACCTGTATTTAGATATGTATGAAATTAATTTTGTAACCTTCTAAAGAATAAGTTCTGCCATCTATGATATTTTAATTTTATGAGTTTACATGCATTATTTAATAATTGTGAACTTTTGTATTCATCAAATGATATTGATATCAGTTTTGCAAGCTTTGCATTAATTTAGTTAATTGGTTGATTTTATTCTTAAATATTTATTGATAATACAAGTACAAAAAAATGATGGTGGAATAATTGAAGATTAGTGCAATTATCATAATCATGAAATATGAGAGTTTAAAGAAACTAACTTGCTTATAACGAATAATAAAAACAAAATTATGATATACCACGACACAGTTGCCCTCCATAATGCAATTATTAATCTTTTTATAAAGTTTCAAGTTTGCATATAAATAACTCGTTTCAGTATGGGATTATAATGATTTGGTATTACTCTAACCACTTGGTTTATCTAAACCAACTAAATGAGTCTGTAATCTCTCAGATTAGTGTTTGGGTAGCATGGTTATCTTTTTTCAGAGTTGATTCAACTATCATTTGATTTTTTGATTAAGTTTTTTTGTGGATCCTCATTAGAAAAATTGAACTGTAATATAATGTTAATCATTGTACGATTTTGATACATTCTCTTGATAATGTACATTTCTGGAAGTTGGCGTAAGTTTTGAGTGCGATTAAAACATAGCATTATATAAAAACATAAGCTAGCACATATGTAAGAGTGTGTCCACGGACGACATAGCGTACGCGAAATAAAATCTAGCGTGCGCGAGAAACTGTTAGCGTACGTGAAAAACAATACCCAGTTTTCCGGAAAATTTTCGCGCACACTAAAGTTTCCTCTCGCGTACGCTAAAAATGCTAAAAATCGTTTTTCGCGTGCGCTATATCGAGTTGATAATTTTTTTTCTGTATTGCATACTCGTACAAGTATAAGAGAAAGGTGCACTACTACTATAATAAAAATAAAGCAGACAGCAAGATTTTGAGCAGCGGAGGGAGAGCGCGTCAAAGGTGAGGTTAACTTGGTTAACTTTCTTGACTCGTATATTATACTGCATATAGTAGTATATAGTAGATAGCAGTGAGAAGTATAAAATATAAGTGACAATAGAAAACGTATTTAAAAAAGGATTACAAATTGTTGCTTATAAAAATATTGATTTGAAAAAAATGTTAAGTTAAGTACATCTTTATTTATTAAGCAAAGAAAATATACAGTAAGGATGAATTGCTTACAGCTTAAGATTACATTTTCCATATATAAATGCATAACATAATCACTTAGAAATAATAATGGAAAGTATCGTATACTTGCACGTGTATGCAATGGTTTTAGCGCACGCAAAAAGTTGTTGACTTCTAGCGTATGCGAAAGACCAGAAAAAAAATTATTAACTCGATATAGCGCACGCGAAAAACGATTTTTAGCATACGCGAAAAGAATAGCATACGTGAGAGAAAACTTTAGCTTGCGCAAATTTTCCGGAAAACTGGCTGTTGTTTTTCGCGTACGCTAACATTTTCTCGCGCACGCTAGATTTTATTTCGCGTACGCTATGTCGTCCGTGGAGACACACTCTATATGTATATATACGATTAGATACAATATTCGAAATGTAGGTATCGAAATAAAATTTTCAGAGATGAGCCATGTAGCGGATGGTTGAGATATTTGGTACATCATAAAATGGCAATTACTAGATCTTGGCTCTGTATTATACAAAGTGGCTATCTATATATTATTAATAGACTATTTGCACTTTTATGTAAATATTTACTTTTCTTATTTTGATGTCTACATATTTCCCGTTTATGTTATGTATTATATGGTTTATTATGTATATTCAAATTTACTAATAGCCTTAAAATTCAATAACTTGTGAGACAGTATAATAACTATATGGGCGCTCTGTGTTTAATGAGAAAAGTATAGGTATCTTATACCACAAGAACTGAAATTCGGTAATATAATAGTTAAGTAAATCAGTTAATAGAAAAAAATATCGAGCTTTCTATTTAGTGGGGGGAAAGTGTCCAGCTGATGCATTCAAAGAGACAACGCGCCCGAGCCCATGCCGATGCGCAGCGTCTTTGACTGCATCGCCTGGACACTTTTCCGCCACTAAATATGAAGCTGGATGTTTTTTTCGTTTAAGTTTGTTTAACTTAACTATAAATTTACCAAATTTCAGCTTTTGCGGTATCAGCTTACTCAGTGCGTGAGTAGTGTTGTGCTGTCTTGTGTCGATTTCTGTTTTCGAAATCCAAATTGGGAGTTGGGCAAAAGATCATCGTTTTCAACATACCAGTCTAAGCGTTTTTTGATGATTTTTTCCAGAAGTTCGAAATGATTTCGTTAGAAATTAAATCTTTTCCTAGAGATGATTTAATTTTTGAATTTTTAATTGCATATTGGAGTTCATATGTAGTTATTTTGGAATCCAAGTGATGGCTTGAAGTCGTGTAAGGGATATCTATAGTTTCGGACTCTGTGTTTGTGCATAGTTTTCCTATAGTGGCTTTTATTTTAGGGTCTTCATAATCAAAGTTTGTTGTATTTTGGTTTGTAGATAGGAATCCTTTTAGGCCTCAAATCATTTGCCATATTGAATTTGTCGGGGTATTTAATCCTAAAGATTACATGTAGTTCTGCGTATATTCGGATTTCGTAGTTTTTGTTAGTAGTTTGAGTGCGTTCACTGATTCGGCGTATTTCAAGTAATTTTGGGAGTTTTTATTGTCACGGTATGCATCTAATTTCGTTTTTCTATCTTCTACAGCGCGATCTAGTTCTGAATTCCACCAGGATGGTTTGGGATTAATGACTTCGTCGCTTTTAGATATTTTTGCTCTGGCTTCCACTATAGTGTCAATAATTAGTGAGTTTATCTTGTCGTAAGCTTCTATTGCGTGGAACTAAAGTCAGTGTTAGAAGTCTTTTCTTCCAGAAAGAGTCTTACTATTTTAAGCTATTCGGAGTCGTATTTTTTAGAAGAGATGCATGAGCCTGTGCTATAATATCACAGATATACTTGTTATTTTAATGTTGAAAAGTTTGTTAAAATCTACCACAGGTGTACTTATTATTTTAATGTTATAAAATTTGTTAAAATCTATATTGATCACATTTATTCTACAATTATAACGGTTACTATTTCACATAGTTAATTGAATTTGTGAATTCAGATATATCCCTTTTTGTTTTGCAAGGATTTCGGTTAAGGTAAAAACCGTCGCGTGCATCGAGGCATTTTGATTAGCTAGATCGTGGATAGAATCTATGAATCTGTTTTATTTGTCAATATCTCCTTTTTGCGAAGCTACTGAATATTTGGGGATATAGCCCGATTCCGTGCGGTTGTTGAGAAGTTATACTCCAAAGAGCTGCGATGCGGTGTCTCCCAGCACCTCGATGCGCAACTCCTCGCAACTCCAACGCGCGGATTATTATTTTAGTTCGCGGGTTCTGAAAGGAATCGCTGACGTTTGGGAGAACGCTGGAGAAAAGGAAAATAATCAACACTCTCACAATTATTTTTGGGTTTCTGGTATATATTTCAGCCAGCCCTTCCCTACAACGTGGTGGCTAGAAAGCCGCCCACGCACAATATAGCCACGCAGGGCTGTCTGGCAACGCAACACGCAGTGCCCGTCTTGAGGCTTTCGCCTCTGAATGGATCACTGCAACACAGCTGGAGGACCGGCGGTCGTCTAGAGGCTCTCGCCTCTGACGTCGCACCGTCTGTCTCGTCCTCAGCAGCACGCTCGCACACTCTCACTCTCTCTCTCTCTCTCTCTCTCTCTCTCTCTCTCTCTCTCTCTCTC
>QLSS01000441.1:12815-52324 GCA_024372645.1 Trichomalopsis sarcophagae
CTCTCTCTCTCTCTCTCTCTCTCTCTCTCTCTCTCTCTCTCTCTCTCTCTCTCTCTCTCTCTCTCTGTCTCTCTCTCTCTCTCTCTCTCTCTCTCACCCTCACGTCTCTCGGTAGCCCGATGACTCACCCGAGAAGTCTGGCCGGTGCAACAGACACCTACCTCGTCAGAGGGAAGACGAATCCCAGAATCCCCTGTTCCCTCGGGGCTCAGGAAGCCTTGCAGCTCGTTGGAGTCACTGGCTTCCCAATGCCTCTTCTCTGGCGATGTTCCCCTCGCGGTCGCTGGCTAGCCTAGCTGCGTCCCTCTCTCTCTCTCTCTCCTCCTGCAGGTGGGCGAAGGCTGGAGCCTGGCGCGCTGAGGGCTCCTCAACGCGCGGCTGGGTTGACTGGTCGTCGCCTCTTAGAGTCCACACTCTCACGCACTCCACACGCGCCGAAACTCGTGGTTGCTCGTCGACGTGTGTCGTCGACGAAAAACATGCGAGAACTGCCGAGTCGCGCCGCGTTCGCGCGCTCGGCGTTTCTCCCACTATCTCTTTCTCGGCCGCTCAGGCCCGGCTGACGACTACGCCTGATTGGTCAGGCACGGCACGAGATAAGCTGATTGGCTGCTCATCTCGCGCCAGCCTAGACCGGTAGGCGCCTTCCTTGAACTTGCAACGGTCGACGACTTCCATGAATTCCCGGGACGTAGCTGACGTCCGAGAAAACGCGGGCTTTGTTTACGCCGAGCAGCTCGTTTTCAGGCTTTGCTGTTGAGGAAGGTTGCCACGCGAAACAAGAACATGTTGTTTCGCGCGACTGCGACGTGCAACGTCGCAGAGCATTCTACACAAACGGGATTTCGGCTGCAATCGCTTGCTGAATGGCCAAAGTGGTAACAATTTTTGTATTGCAAAACAGTAAAGATGTAGGGGTAATATCTAGGACGTGTACTAGTCGGCTCGGCGATCAGTAGACGACCATGTGCGGGAAAAAACTTGTAGGAAGCTTATCGCGTTGTTTAATAGAACTCTTTCTGGAACCTCTGTCTTTCGAGGGGTCAAGCAAGGGTTAAATCCTGCCAAAAAAACAAAAAGATATTCTTCTTACCGAAAAGTAAAAATAAAAATTTTATCAAAAATATATAAAATATACATTATTTTTATCGAAAAAAAAAAACTAAAAAAATATAAATAAGTGTTTTTAGTCACTTGCCACGTCTTTCTGGAAGATCCGGACCGTCTTCTTTACTCTATCCGGGCTTAAAATGTATCTTAAACATGCCCTCTCGAACTGATCGAAAGACATTTCTAAAAAATATGAATTAAATATTGCTAGCAACAAAATTTGTGACTAAAACACTTATTTATATAGTGAAATGTCATGAATTTTGGTCAATGATTTTGCAAGATATATGCATTTTTTTTCGATAAAAATAGTGGTTATTTTATATATATATCAAATAGAATTTTTTTTTAAATTACATCAAATAAAAAATTTTTTGGTAAGAAGAATATCTTTTTTTTTGTAGGATTTAACCCTGGCTTGACCCTTTCACACCTTTCACTAAGTCCCTGGGCTCGACCCCTAGATGCCACAATCAGCAAAAGGTTATTGAATTTTCAAAAAACAATAAACGTTAAATTATAAAATTTTGGCATTGATAAGCATTTGATGACGCTTAAATAATAATTAAAAGAACTTTTTTATTTCAAGAAATGAATATTAGATAAGTACACACTTGTTTTAAATCAAGAATAGTGCTATAAGTTCATTAACTATTTACACGTTAATATATTGTGTCAAATTACTTTGTGTTTTTTAATTTTTATTTTCAGAATGTGGAAGATAAATTTAATGCCATTATAAAAAAATTTTTTAACTTTTCTGAACCTGTATACTCAGTCCTTGGTAAGATTTATAAATTCAATTAATGCATGCATTTTATTTCGAAATAAAAAAATATAATCATAATGTGTTTACACTCTAAACACCAAAGAGTAAAAATCGACGCTGGAAGGTGTAAAATTTTTGAGTTTACTCTGTTAAGAAGTTAAAATCGTGAAAGTTACATCTTTGAAAAGTTGAAATTGCGAAAATTACACTTTCCTAAAGTGTAAACCATTAAAATTACATTTTAAAAAAGTGTAAAAGTCCAACTGATAATTTCAAAAAGAGTAAATTATGACTTTTATACTTTACGCAAAGTATAAATCTACACTTTTCAAAAGTGTAAGAGTTCGACCGTCGAGTTGTAAAGTGTAAATATCAAACTTTACACGTTAAGAAAAGTGTAAATTGTTTGAAACACTTTTGTCAATCTAAAAAATTGTTGATACTCAAAGCGCTTTAATTTATGCTATTGGAGCAATCTAACAATATAAATTTAAGCGCTATATCAACAATCCAAGAAATATATATACATGCCACGTACGAAGTTTTGCGACGGACCCATAACCTTCATTTAGCGGCATCACTGCATCGGTATGTGCGTGCGTCGGTTAGTGCTAATTGTTTATAAAAATAACCGATAAAAAGAAAAAAGGGCAGCAAATGTCATCAGTCACACCATTCTCCCCGGTAATTATATCAATTACTAATAAAATTAATAAAAGACAAGCATATTTGATAACAATAATATTTTACTTCTTTTAGGAGTTCTACTCGGATAGAAATGTTTTCTCGCAGTGGCTCGCGGAAAGAGGCATAAAGCCAAGCATTGTACAGCTTTTTAGAGGTAATTTACAATATTTGTTTAGCTTAATATTTTGTAGTTATGTAGTTCGACACAGTATTTTTTGTTGTCTACTGTTATTTGATTGAAAATTACATAGTGTGTAATAAGACTGGCAAACTAACCCCACACATGTAAGTATGAATAACTATCAGAACTCACAGTCAAATACTATTTTCTGATTCTGATACACATCTTCTAATGTAAATTATTAAAAAGAAACAGGTGGTATATGCAAAGATTGACAGCTCTGAGATTTGGAAATGATCTCATATATATATATATATATATATATATATATATATATATATATAACATCCATTTCAATGAGTCAGGGGCCGTACCAGATACTCTTATTACATCAGTGTTACATAGAGTGTATTTTAAGGTAGAAATCTGATTTTTCACAAATCAAATTTTTCATGTACATTTGTTTAAAGGTATTTAAACAGTAAATTAAGTTGTTTTTATCTCAACCAACATGATTATGATTTACGTTTGATAACATACTGACTGCTTTTAATAATTTTTCTAACCCTAAATTTCAACAATTGATTTCAATGCATTAGGAAATATTTAAATAAATATTCAAATAAGCACAAAGTAATAATTTAATCTAAAATGTCAATTTGATGTATGCCTTTTTAATCCAGTTATCGCGTTCCATAAATAACGATTTTTACGTTTCTTTTCTGTGTAATTCGGCTAAGGTATATAGCAGTTAGAACTCTGTTTGGAATGATTTAATTCTGCAATGTCTTATACAAGTAAAATTATATAAATATAAATAAATAAATAAATAAAAATATATATATATATATATATATATATATATATACATATATATATATATATATATATATATATATATATATATATATATATGGGACTTCTTTGTCAACCGGAACACCTCTATACCCAAAATTCCTTTTGACCTAAAAATATTTAAAAATATGAAAAATTTAGGATTTTTTATGTAGTTTCCATTAGAGCGTGGCCTTTTTTGAAATTTCGTTTACAGACAGAGCAGCACGTCCCCTAACCTTAAAAAATACCACTTTACGAAATGACCAGGCTGTCAGAAATCACAGGGGCTCAGAAAAATTCCAAGCAACGACTATTTTCATGTATTTTTTGCTGCTGAACACGAATCTGGCGGTATATTATACCGATACCTCAAGCGTTCGCCCCTAACCTCAAAAAACACCCCCAAAATTGCAGTTTCGCGCATTTGAAAGCTTTGTCCTGTGATGGACGCGAGGAAAATTATTGACAGAGACTATTTTTATGTATTTTGAGATGTTGAACACGAAGATTTGCAATATTACAAGCGGACCAAATTTTCTAAAATCAAACCATTTTTTTATAGTTTGGTGTATTTTTGACATATACATTAACAATAATATATAATCATTTAAAAGAATAGAAATAGGCCTGCCCTTATTGAAAAGTAATTTTTTAAAGACTCTCTGCGTTTTACAGGGTTGAGACTGTCTTCATGTTTATGAAGCCCGCATTACTTTTTTTTATTTTTCTTCTACTAATTAATTTTTTTTATTTTTGTTACTTTATAAATATTTTTTGACTTATTTTTTTTACTTCAATTCTTTTTTTGTTTTTATTTCCATATTATACATTATTTAGCAGTAAGCAGTTATTGATAATATTTCGGATGCATTAGAATATCTAAATGCAGAAAGAGTTTTTTTAGAGGAGACTTTAAAAGCATGACTTAGTAAAATGTTTTTTACTGCTGGTGCAGTGGAAAATCTTTTATTCAGTTTTCTAGATGTTATATCATAGTCTTGTTCAGTGTAGTGGAAAAATGTTATACTGGGAAACGTATTCGTAGCCCAGTTGAAAAATTGAATAGAATCAAGAATAGCTTCATTCCCTTTTTCTTGTAAGGTAGCTCGCGTTGCCTGACTTTTTACTGTTGCCCCTAATCCGTCACAAGACCCCTTGCCATCAGCTGTAGCATGATTATGCCACTCTGCCTCTATAAAAAAATCTTCTTTGTGGTGCACTAAATTAACCATTTGGTATTTATTTTTAAAATGTTGTTTTGCTCCATCCGACACATATATAAGTTTTGTTAATTTTGGAAATTTTTTTTGTATAGTAGGAATCAAAATTGTTTGTGTTAAATACACAGCCGTTGTGTCATGAGTTCTATATTCGGAGAGAAATATGAAGCTGCAGTGTTTTATTTCTTGGTCTTCTCTGTAGTAAAAAACGGCAACGAATATACTACACTGGTCGTTGTTATAGTGAAACTGTTGGGCAGCATTTGGAACGATATATGCGTAGTTTGCCGAATAGTTTATCTCCAAGATACCCTCATTTGATTTTAAATTCTTTTTTAGATTGCTTATGAATTGCGATTGTTCCTTGGAAATGGAATGATGCGGTATCAGTTTTTGAAGGCTCAGTGATAATTCTAACGCGAAATCATGTACATTCATGCACTCTTTCTTCGAAATACATTTGTCGGTTGATTGCCAAATGCTGTAAGTAATGTCTTCAACATCGTTTTCCAGTAGGACAGATGTCACGTACTCTTCGAAATCTGATAATTTTGAGCATCGTTGGCACAATCCTAAGTGACAATCATCATTGGCATTTCTGCATAAAAAAATGAATGCAATCAGCATAACCTTGCAACGGATATTGCAAATTTGGTGTTAGTTTAATCAAATTGGAACTATCAAACATTGCCTTAAAATTTTGGTGTATTACACATACACACACTGTGCGTACCTCTTGCTCCAGCTAAAATACACGATTGAGGCCGAAGCTCCGCAAACTTACTAAAACTTATTGGTATTTCTTCATGTTCCTTCTTGAAATTCCTGTACAAAACCTTTACGTCTAATAAAAGTAATCTTTTTGGCACATATGTTACCTCACCACCATCTTTGATTTTCAATATATCTTTCTTATTTGGCATAATGCGACTGTTGATATCGGAGTTATAATATTGCACAACTTCGTTAATAGTACTCTCAGATAAAGAATTTCCCTTTTTTGGTTCAGGAGTTGCTAAAGTACCACATTGATGTCTTAAATCTCTTGCCTTTTTTGCCATTCTCATAGAAACATTAAACTCCTCCATAATATCTCGTAATGACCAACAATCAGGCAATGTTGTTAGAATTGAGACTTTTAATGGATTGTTTTTTGAAAGATAATTAAACTTTTCTTTCAGTCCATCCATTAATTTTTCTAATTTAGCTTCTCTTGATAAACTATTTTTTTTAGATGTCTGAGATCCTTCATCATTTTCTAGAGGTCCTGAGATTTCTTTATCTATAGAAAGATTAGATGAATTTGAGGAATCTATATAGCTCTCTTTTCGACACATTATGCAAATCATAGCTTTCTCAGGAATATCTGTATGCTTAGATAAGAATGAAGCTGATACCAGTCGTAGCATTTTTCCTTTGTGCCCTTCTTTATTGAGGGGATTACAACATCTATCTAAACGAATTTTTTCGTAGGCGCTGACATTATTGTCGCTTCAATATTATAATATAAAACAATAACTCGATTTAGCACCGTATATCAATATTGGTGAAAATATTATAGAATGTATATTTACCTTTATCCGTTTGATAATATGAAATTTTAAAATAATAACAAATAACTAGCTTTATAACACAAACTCTGACTTCTGCAAACGTAATTGAAAAAAAAAATTAAATTCGTTTTTTACTGTATTAGGTTTATGAATGTCGTGGATGATATTAAATATTTGTGCAAAACAATGCTAGTAGTAATCAGTGTTGCTACATTATGAGTCTTCTAATTTAATAATAATTTACATTAATTATAAGAAAAAAAAAATTACTTATCTTACTTATCTAGAGTTTATTAGCTTTTATTAGTATATTATGTGACTTATCTTTTATCTATGTGTGTTTTTAAAAACATTAAAAACAAGTGATTAAAGAATTTTTTTTAAGATATTAGAAGACAAAACTAATAATAATTCATAAAATTTCATAGCAGTTATTAGCATTTTTAAAAACTTACTAACATATAGTAAGAATTATAAATACCGATAAATCTAAATTATTGTATGTAAATATTTTTTTCAATTTATTAGAACTTGTTAACTTTTTTGGAGATTACGCATTCATTTATTTTTGTGCCAGAATATATAGAAAATTTAATAAAAGCTAAAAAAAGCCAATTAAAAGCTATAATTTATTATTAAACGTTTTTAGAGTCCAAAATCTACACATTATAAACTAATCATAAAATTAGTTTATTAGTTTTTTTTAGGTAAATATATTTCCGCCTGGGTACCTATAAATTGCATAAACCTTTCCTTATTTTAATTGAAGAATTGTAAACAATTTCACTAATATTAATTTACACAAATACTAATAGTTCAAATGTATTTTTTACAACATAAAACACTGCTGTAAGTTATATTTATTATTGCCAAGTTTAATAAAAAATAAAAATTTCTTATCGCTGTATTTTATATTACAGCACGATAAATAATATTTTTGAATAATTAATACACGCTTTATGTAGACACCATACATAATTAAAGAACTTATGTAAAATAATTTTTTTATAAAATAGTAACATAAAATCTGTATTGATGAGAGATTTTTTGAACCTTACCTGCTTTTAAAGCTTTCTGCTACTATGATCAATATGCAATAAGAACTAAAAGTATATACAGAATCAAAACATTTATTTGCCAAAATAGTCTTCAAAATTTATTTATTTTCTTAAGGTCTAATTAAAAAATATTTATTGACAATAGTTTATTCTCATAAAAACTGACTAAAAAATATTTTTATACATACGCGGGTATTTTGATTTAGATGGTATGGGAAAGTATTTATACCACGTTGTAATAATTAATAAATTTGTGGTTGAAATTCAAACTAAGAAAAAAAAGTATATGAAATCGAGAGAATCTATAAGTTATTATTACATAATAAAGAAAATTCTTAGTTACTCTCAAAGATTTTAAGTGATTTTCATATATTTTTAATT
Organism: Trichomalopsis sarcophagae; assembly: GCA_024372645.1. Taxonomy (NCBI): domain Eukaryota; kingdom Metazoa; phylum Arthropoda; class Insecta; order Hymenoptera; family Pteromalidae; genus Trichomalopsis; species Trichomalopsis sarcophagae. Next base: position 20,552 of record QLSS01000441.1, read on the forward strand.
TTCTATGAAATTTTCAAAGGTTTTTCAATAATTTTTTTTTCTCCGATAACTTTTTACAAATAATACAATTTTATTAATATTATTGTAATACAAAATAATAAGGAGAGATAATAAAGTAATACGTATTTTATGGAATATGGATTGTTTCTTTATGAATTAATTACTAATTCTCTTTTACCCTCGAATAAAAAAGAATGTAATTTGTAATATGTGTGTGACAAACGTATTTTGTAATAACTTGACGTTGTCTTTCTGCATTTAGATATTCTAATGCATCCAAACTATTATCAATAACAGATTACTGCTAAATAATGTAAAAAAAATGGTAATAAAAACAAAAAAAAAAAACGAAAAAAATTCCTATTCTTTTAAATGATTATATATTATTGTTAATGTATATGTCAAAAATACACCAAACTATAAAAAAATGGTTTGATTTTAGAAAATTTGGTCCGCTTGTAATATTGCAAATCTTCGTGTTCAACATCTCAAAATACATAAAAATAGTCTCTGTCAATAATTTTCCTCACGTCCATCAGAGGACAAAGCTCTCAAATGCGCGAAACTGCAATTTTGGGGCTGTTTTTTGAGGTTAGGGACGAACGCTTGAGGTATCGGTAAAAAATACCGCCGGATTCGTGTTCAGCAGCAAAAAATACATGAAAATAGTCGTTGCCTGGAATTTTTCTGAGCCTCTGTGATTTCTGATAGCCTGATCATTTCGTAAAGTGGTATTTTTTTAAGGTCAGGGGACGTGCTGCTCTGTCTGTAAACGAAATTTCAAAAAAGGCCACGCTCTAATGGAAAGTACATAAAAAATCCTAAATTTTCCATATTTTTAAATATTTTTAGGTCAAAAGGAATTTTGGGTATAGAGGTGTTCCGGTTGACAAAGAACGTCCCATATATATATATAGATTAATTATTGCACGCAATACACTTCAAAAACAGTTTTGTAATTAACACCCCCAAATTCTCTATTGGTAGAAATTTTTGAGTATATTTAAACAAAAATCAATTTTATAATAATTTTTATACGTCAATTGGAAAAATAAAAATGCACCTCGTAGACGATGTCCATGTATCAGGTCGTTCCCCAGATTAACGAGACATCGTCTAGGGGAAAGAGCACCATGTAAAATCAGACACTTCCTGCTGAAGTTGTCCTAGTGTCAGGGTGATTCCCGGGTCCACGTGACACCGCCTATACAGGAAAGAGCACATCTAAATACAAGACACTCCCTGCAGACGATGTCCTGGTGTCCGGAGGTTCTTCAGATCTACGAGACATCGTCCACGGGGAGCACATCATATGTATTGCATAACTCTGTAAAATCACAAGACACTCCCTGCAGACAATGTCCAGGTGTCAGGACGTTCCCTACGTCGAAGGTCATCCTCGAGAAGATAAAATATGCCGTTCTAAATTATAAAAATACCTGCTGTGAAGAATTGAAACTCCCGGTTTCAGAAAACTGGATAATCGCAAAAATATGTAACATAATAGGATTTTAATGAATCTGTAAATGTTTAATTTTTATTTCTTTATATAATAATTAACGAAAGAAGCACTATATGTACTTTATATATACTGTTTATACACTTTTAAGATCAACGGCCGGCATTTTACACTTTTCAAAAGTGTAATTTTAAGGGTCTATACGTTTTATAAAGTTTAAAAGTGATGGTTTACACTTTTGAAATGAACGGTTTCAGTTTTACACTTTTTGAAAGTGTAATGTTTGCGATTTATACTTTACATAAAGTGTAAAAGTCACATTTACACTTTTAAAAGTGTAATTTTCTCAAACTACACTTTTCATAAAGTGTAAATTTACACTTCTTAATTTACACTTTTAATTTACATGTCTTAATTTACACTTTTTCAAATCAGCGGTTGAATTTTTACACTTTTCTAAAGTGTAACTTGAATAGTTTACACTTTATTAAAGTGTCATTTTTAGGTTTTTACTTTTATAAAGTGTAATGTTGTAATTTTACACTATTCTAAAGTGTAAATTCATCGTTCTACATCTTCTAGCGTCGATTTTTACTCTTTGGTGTTTAGAGTGTAGGTGTTATGTATGCATAGTATATGAGCATGACATAGTATGAGTTTTATATCAAGTATTTATAATATTGAATACTTGCGATAAATATCATTTTTTGCTAATAAAAGAATGCAAAAAGATTTGTATTAATTTAATAACGAAAATTAGTTATATATAGGAAGTATCATTTTGCACGAATATTTTATAAGATGCTTGTCTAGAGTTTTCTTATAAATTTTACGATTCTGGAAGTTCCCTGGCAGAATCTGAATCTACTTAATAGTCAATTTTTGGCATGTTTTCTTATTGCCATTTCTGAGAATGAAATGATATGTAACCTAGTTACTGAGTAGTTCTGGGATTCAATCTGCTTTTCTTGTATCTATGTACAAACTGACCTTTCTAGTTGGTCCAGTAAGGCAACGGAGTTACACGTGGCTTATCGCGGTATAAAGTTGGAACTGGAAAATCGTTTCTAGCAGCCTTAGATTCAACTTTTTTTTTCGAAGAAAAGTATATAACAATTATTAGCACCCAAAAAGATCTTGTCTGATCAGGGACTTACACACACGCTCTGCATGATGCCAAAAAAGTACGGTCATGCGCCTTAGCTAACTGAGCCACACAGGCGTTGTTCCACCCAAGCCCTACAAGCTTCTATGTATATTTGAATTAGTAAAATTATTTAGTTTACGCCTAAATACTAATAATTTTGTATCTTGCATCAGAAAAACGAATTATCTGTCCTTGATTATTTTTTAAATATAAAATAATAATTTGTTGTTCTGCAAAACCGAATTTAAAGTTACCATATGACAAAAATCTTGTGAACTTCGAACGATGATCAAGCGATAATTGCGCAAATCACGAACAATTGATTAATTAATTAAAAATACTAAACACTATAGCCATGAATTCCAATTCAGGTGACAATGAGTTGATTTCATATTTTGTCGACCGAAGAAAGAAAATAGCTCGAATTTTTACTCCAAAGTTTCGGGTTTAAACCACGGTTCGACAATTTTTTTTTTGTTTTAACTCTTATTTATCATAAATTCTCTATTTTTCCTATTAATAGCTATTGTGTTTAGTATTTTCAATAATGTTTTAGAATTATAATGGAAATCATTGATAATTTATGTATGGTGCAAAGTTCACAATAGAAATCAGTCTTAAAACTGTTGCGATTTTTGGCAGTTGAGTGGAAACGTTGGTGCTTTAAAAGATTAAATTATTTCCGCATTTCTACGCATAACCATCATTCATTAATTGTTATTCTAATTTTTTACAACAAACGCATTTGAGGATAGTCACGACGAATATTAGATCACTCATGTAACGAGTATCTTTAATAGAATGGACTACTTCATTCACGGAAAGGCATGATCTAAGTGCGGATTTAGACCACCTAGTGCTATAAATTATTATTATATTACGATGCTTCAGGCCTAACTCAATTGTAAAATTCTTGTTGTGTACTGCTCTTTTACTACTAGAACCTAGCTGCATAACTATGTTGGTATCGATAGACATGAAGTTATGAGTGTCAAATTTGCAGATAAAACTTTTCATCAGCCTTTATATCATGTTTGTTTACCATAGAGTTCTGGTAACAGGTCAGACTCACTCTAAAACTTATGATTTACTTTTTAATATTAAAAAGTATCCATTTCTTTTTATTACCAAAAAGTAGCCGGAGTCCAAATTGAACATTCGGTGTCTCTGATTTCAAGGTTTAAAATTTACTGATTATTTATTTTATCACTTGTTTTGCAAAATTAAAACATAAAGAGCAGTAGGAAATTTCGTAGTCTAAGGTTTTGTAGCAATCTTAACACTGTCTCACTCCCTTTTCCTTCTTCCCCCTCAGCCAGCTTGTGGTATTGATCATTTAGCCTCGCGCCACTCTCCGTGACCGTCGTAAATGAAGCTTATCCGATGTAATTTCAAAATTCCATTTCGTTGTACTCTTGTAAAAATAATCGAAAAGTGTAAAAGAAATGTCGGATCTGAACGACTCATTGAAGGAGTTCACCTCAGAAAGTCAGTTAGATTACAAATATAAATTGAAAGAAAATGTGTCGAATCGCGTTTTACATTCTAAACAAAAAGTGATTAAACGTCGTTTTTCTTCGGATAGCAAAGTTAACGAGTTTATTAAAGAATGCAAAAAAGCTACGAACCAAAATTATTGTTGATGTGATCTACAGCTTTCTCACTCTCTATCTCTGAGCTGCAGGCACAATATAAAGAGCTGTCATCAAGGAGCCCCGCAGAGCAGCAGAACATCAGCATTGCTCCTGCCTCTGAGGAGATCAACAACCTCCTCAGCGAGCTGGCTGAGGTTAAGAAGAGGCAGGAGCGCTCTGCGAATAACGTGGTGGTAATCTTTAGCCTGGCCTGTACCCTGGAGACATTGCTGCAACTCCTGGCCTTCACCGTCCTGACTGCACTGGATCCCACGGTCCTAAGGCGGGATGTGGCAGCCGTCAGGATCATGGGGAGACTTGATGCAACCAACATCAATGCTCAAGGTGACAGCAGATTTCCACCTCTAGCTGTCACTCTCGCTTCCAGTGCGCTGGCCCGCTCCATCATCGTGGCCAAAGCCAGGAAACGCAAACTCCACACTAGTGAATTGGATGATGCCCTACTGGAGGAAGCGAGAGCTCTCCACCCAAACCACCAGAGACTCGTCAACACTAACGAGCTGCTTCCTCCAGACATTCACAAGCTGCGTATAAAGGCCAGGCTAGAGGCAAAGAAGAGAAGGAGATGCCGCTCTTTCATGAGGGACGGGAGAATCTACATCCTTTCTGGCGAGGCCAGCGAACGGGCCACCATCATCGCCACTGATGCTGAACTTAAGGCTTTTTTAGCCCGTACGCCACCACGGATACCACACACTAATACACACACATATCATTCCACCTAAACCACCATCCAAATCATCAAACTCATCCACATCTGTCTCTAAAGCGTCTCTGTCCGAGGGTCTAAGGGTCTGTCAATTCAATGCGAATTCCCTTACGGGTCACATTGAGATGATCAGGCTCTTCTTATCTACTGATTACCCCTTTCACGTAATAGCTGTAACTGAGACCTGGCTAAGTGACAAGATATCATTCATCCCTTCACTGGATGGTTACACTTTCCACAGACGGGACTGAAACAGGAATGGTGGAGGTGTGGCCCTCTACATCCATAATTCATTGACGGCTAGCGTTATCTAGTCATCTGACGGCGAATGGTCGGGCAAGCCATGTAAGCCGGAGTATCTTTTCTATGAGATCACAGTTAAGGGAGTATCGCCCTTCTTCGTGGGGGTTGTGTATCTCCCTCCTCACTCACCCTTTATCCAGGGATCTAATTTCATTGAACAACTAACAACACTTATGCACAACTACTCCACGAAGGTCATCATGGGTGATTTCAATGCTGATCAGCTTTTTTCATCTGAAAATGCCAATTTCATCAGGCCTTCATCGATGAGAACACCCTTACTTCTGTGCCATATGGTGCAACCCATCACAGACAGGACTCTGACATCTGGCTTTAACGCTCACATCACGAACGCCATAAATCATCTCGCCCCATTACAGACTGTGACACCTGGACGTAAACGTCACCCGTGGTTCACCGCGGCTCTTCGTAACCTCTTAATTGAAAGGTACAGACTCTACAGGCGCTTTCGCAGAAGTCGTTTACCTTGGGATCTATACTTGGTTAAGCTTGGTTAAGCTGACTAATGATGTCAGGCTTGGGATAGACAGGAAGAAGGTCACTCTGCTTCTTTTATTTGATTTTAGCAAGGCGTTTGCTATTCGGAAAGCTATCCTCTTTCGGCTTTTCCAAGCAGGTTATTTGCTGGCTTGCACCTTACCTCACGGGAAGAGAACAGGCCGTCTTTGGTGACAGCAACGAACTCTCAACTTTTCTACCATTAAACACCGGTGTTCCATAGGGGTCAGTTTTGGGTCCCTTGTTATTCGCATTGTACATCAATGACATTGGTTTCTGCCTAGATTCAGATGTGTCCCATTTAATCTATGCGGATGACCTGCAGATCTACAGCCAATGCCACCCCGAGGAGCTTGATTCCTGTTCTGTCAGAATGAGTGCTAACGCCAAAAGGATAATGGGCTGGGCTGCATCAAATAGACTTAAACTTAATGTCCTTAAGACTAAGGCAATGCTTGACGTTGCAAAGGCTTGTCAACTCGGGAATCCGTTATATCTACGGTGTAAGGAGGGACGAGCACATCTCCCCTTATAGGCGTGAGCTATTATACAAGGTGATTCGAATCGGTGAACCTGGGTACTTGGCCTCATTCTTCGTTAAATACAAGCCGAGACCCTCCGGTAGAGGAGTTCCTCTAATAATCTCCTATCCTCGAATACCGAGACCGGGGCTAGAGCCTTCCAGGTTCACGGTGCTCGTTTCTGGAACTTTCTCTCTTCTGCCCTGCGAAACCTACCATCCCTTGCCTCCTTTAAGGTGGCACTGCGGCGACATCTGCTGACCATCGAATCGTGATGACTCTGAGCCTTCTGACGCCGTGATTTAATCTAGTCTGACTCGGTCTATAGACCGTAATAATTTTTCAGTATTATGTGCTCACTAAAGGTGCAATACAGATAGGTCTATGACCAAACCTCACGTGTACACCGTAAAGTTTGTAAGGTTTATTGTGATAATTTATACTGTGATATTTAACATGACTAAATGTGATTCTCTTTGTTTTGTGTGATGGTATTTTTACCAAAAAATTATCTTAAACTGTGTAGGACAAACAATTTTACCTTCTAAAACGCTGTAATTTTATTTTTATATTCTCTCTTTATTAGTTTGTATGAGACACAGTCAAGTGATCTCAACGAATTGTGTTGTTTTTTTTTTTTTTTGCTTTGAGCAAAATAAAGATCTATCTACCTATCTATCTACCTAGCTATAATTGTTTAACCAATTGCTTCAAGAGATATTAACCTCCCTTTTTACCTAACATCTTCTTTACCAACCTATATATTTGTAACAGGGTGTTATTTATATATATATATATATATATATATATATATACATATACATATATATGAACGTTTGTCGAAGGCTTTATAATATTATACATTTGCAGTTCTGCTGCGAATATTAGTACCTTTAGCTCTTTAGCATCGAAAACTAGTATATTCGATTCTCTGACAAGAATACTATTAGGAATTTTTTCCCCAGAATACTTCTTTTTCTTTAATAATTTAATTTTTCAATTATTCTTTGTAAGTATGCAAAGAGAGATGGATGAAATGAGAGAAGGGCTAACAGGAAAGAAAAATAGAATCGAAGCAATCAAGAAGAGACAGAAGATGAAAAGGTGGACAAGAGTAACAGAAAGAAGAGATGGAAAAATTTTGATAGAGAGAAGGGCGGATGCGGCAGGAAAAAGAAAAGGTGACAGCAGATGCAAAGTATGGAAAAGAGGTTTGATTGTACACGTAAATGATTTGGGAGAAGAGGGCCGAGATTAGAGAAGGAGGTAAGATCAGGCTGGAACAATAGATATCCTACGAAGAGAGAAGGGCCAAAGCTCTGTTACTGAGAGAGAAGAGAACGAGGGAAGAAAAGGCGAATGAAGAGGTAGACGACTCCTACAGAAAAGAATGGGTTGCAGAGACTATACAAGTGGGACGAGAAAACGGAAAGAATTGTCAAAAAAGGAAGAGGGATTGACCAGGGAGAAGAGGATAGGTATAGGAAGTGAAGGTCGGAAGAGTCAGATGAAAAAGAGGAGGGATAAATAGGAGAAAAGAATGAAAAAATGTTCACACAGAGACATAGCAGCTGAGCACTCCACACACACACATGGACACACACCAACGCCTACAAAAATGCACGCACATAACCTACAAACACTAGTACACATGCATACACCATGACTAGAATAATATAGTTTATGAATTTAGTTGTAAAAACTATTTTTTTACTTAATTGCCAAAGCATGAATAGTTCAAGACAAAATTCATAAACAAGTCTCAGAGTACCTTAAATGAAGACTTTTTCTTTACAACCTACAAACAGGCTTCCACACCTGTCACATCACGCAATCTGGCTTGATTAAAGGGACACAATACTTTAAAATCCTAAAAAAAAGTTATTATAAAAAAATTAATAATATATTGAATAACTAGACAATTTTTTTGCTTATTTTTGGTTATATTACCACTACTTTAATCATGCTAAATCATTATTTTAACCTACTCACCCATTGTTACACTCAGTGCAATGTTAAGACTATTTTGTCAATATCCGTAGGATTTTAAGTGAACGAGTGGTTCTTTTGGGCTGAAATTTTCGAAGGATGTTCTGTACACTCGTAGTTTTGGTATTAATGCAGGGATTTTGATTTGAATGCTTAGAAATTGTTTGGCTTTAGAAATACTGAAATTTTTCCTTTTTCGCTTATTATGCCACCTATTTGTGTATAAAACTATTTTCCACTAATTCAATTTTAAACGGACAGTGAGCTGAAATCAGTAAAAACTACATTTAGAGAAATCAAGTGTCAAGTTTATAATTATAGTTGAAAATATAACTTAAACGAATACTTTCCAAATCTTTTAAGACCAAGTTTTTAGTGTTTCGCACACACAGACCTTGATTCTACGGCTTTTCTCACCTGAAAACAACAAAAGGCATTTCATGAATTATCTAAGGAAATGTCAAAAAAGTTAGTTGATCTTGACTGATGATAAAACTGTGTACTTACCTTCTTTTGTAATTGTATTCAATCTTGCAACTTGAATCTGAAGAAAATTATCAATGTAACCTACAAATGTCATATAGCATGTTAGCGTTACTAGGGTCATCTGACATTGTTTAGCCGAGGAACATTAGTCTCTGTGACTGCATTTTTTTCCATTACTGTAACTTTTGTTTATTCTTTGACTACTGCGATTCCAAGGCTAAGAGCACGAAATGCTAATACCGTTCTTCTACTATTATCTTATACATAAGTTTTAGCGCAAACTGTTTAGCATAAGATTATAGCATTTAACTGACCATGTTCAATACGCACTATATCAATGATAAAACAATCTTTGAACTCCTGACTATTGACAAGTTGCATTTTGTATTGGCTACAACTCAAAAGTTGCTCGAGCGCAGGAAAAAGAATATTTATATCATTCTATTTCTGACCTCAATGATGCCTTGCGCTGCTAGAGTTTGGATTTTTCTTGAAGAGTTGGACTTGAGAGTTGATTTCTTACTGGATTCATCTTGATAAGTTTCTTCAAAAAATATGTTTATCCTCTTCTCGCCCGTTCCTCGAGAGTACTTCTTGCCAATTTGCATACTTGCACACCTGTCTTTAGAAATTCACGTGCATACATTTCTTAACAATACTTCTAGCACTAGATTGTTTCTAAACCTTTCAGAATATAAAATAACAAAATCACACTACTGCTCTGCTTTTATAAATAGTACTACACTTTTTTTCTTTTTTTTTAGGGTTAGTGCTATAACCCAATGACACTAGACTTATACACATTCTGATAAACTTTATTGAAATATCAGATGTTTTTATGTATTAAGACATGCTATGTTAACTAAGTGTAAAACACATTCCAGGACTAGGTTCTAGAGGTTGGCACCCGGAAATAATTTTTAACAATGCGACCAGTATAGATCGATTGCACGTAAATAATGAATAATTATAATAAATAAAGGTAAAATAATAATAAATAAAGATGAAAGAATAATTAAGCAATGTAAATTTGTAGATGTTCGCCTGTGCAACAGCACCCGATATCAGTTTATCCATAATTTATTTATTTACATCGTAAATGAATAATTAAATAATGCTATCAAACCAGCTACAGCGTCTGCTCGAGAGTGCAACTTCCCTAGTACACTAGCACTTTTTTTTTAGTTGGCAGCATTTTATAACCGTTCGAGAAGTAGGAGTTTGAGTTTCAATATCGACGACCAAGTTTCACGTAATTACGTGAATCTACGTGACTCCAAGGTTGACTTCATCCTTCTACAAAATATACATATTGTTCATCTATTTGTTACACTGATTCTATTTGTCTTTTTTTTCTTTTATTAAGTAATGAGCAAATATTGCACCTTGTCAATGGATTCATTTTCCTTTGGTTTTTTTAACAATGATCCTCGGAATGCGTTTTTGCTAAGCTGCGATACTATTTCAGAGAATATGAAATGTTTAGCGGTAGTATTAGTATTTTTTTGTTTTTCTTGATCTGATATTTCTTTTAGTAATTTATTTTTACCTTGTAAGGCGATCTTCAGATCTTCGTGGATAGTTTTCTCAAAAGTTCCAGGTTCACTATTAGCTAATTCTTGAATTTTTTGCCTTTTCACGTCTTCTATTTATTGCATTTTTACTTGTGCAATGATCACTTTAGCTTCTCTTTAGCTTCTAAGAAAAAGAAGAAGAAAGAGAGAGAGCTTTGTGTGCGTGTAGACGGTATGCTTTGAGTAGTGTGGTACGTCCGAGAAGAGTGTGCTATTGTAAAAGCGAGTGCGAGAGCAAGCAAGTGTTACGTCGGCCAGCGTTTAGGTGCAGCGGCAGCGGGACGCGGCGCACGAAAGCGTAGAGACAAAACAAGCAGCCATTGCCGCGTGGCGCCGTTAGACGCTAGGGCTTCGGCGGTGTAAAGAGCGTAGGCAATAAAGTGTGAGATTTTGGATGAAGAAACGGAGAGTTTTCTTTGCGAGTTCCAACCCATTTTCACTCGGCCCAACGTGCGCTCCCATGCGCGTGACGATCGCGAAACCTCCCTACGGAAATAATAAATCTAGCATTCGAGTTAGTGTTACGCTGCAGCCGTCAGTGGGAGCTGATCGACTGGCGACTCCGTTGCATAATTTATGAGTTTTGGAAAATTTGTACAAAAATGATCAAATTATAATATTTTAATATTATTTAAATAGAAGATATTCACTTTTAACTTAATAATACTCTTTTACCTTGATTTCAGAATCTTCCGTTCGACATTCATAACAGATACAAATTTACGTTAATCTTCACTGCATTTATAAGTAGTGGGATGGCTATACCATTTTTAGCAGTTCGTCATCAGCTGTTGAAATAACTTAAGTAAGTACGAAGAATTAATTTTATGTTTTAAAACCGTGTCTCGAATAAGTTTCAAAAATTTCTAAAAACAGATTCTGAGCTGTAACTCAAGATCTAAGCATTTGACAAAATAAGTAAATAAATAAATTAAAGAGTTGTGGGTCTTAAAAAAATACAACCTTTCCCTGGTAGCAAATGGCCGATAAGTTCTAAGCCCGTTTCCTAGCGACTCGGTAGAAATGAAACCCAGAATCCGTCGAGCAATATGCGTAGTTTCTACGCTAAAACCCGAGTAGCAGAAGTTCTCTTAATTTTTTTGCGCATGCGTGTACGGTTCAGGCCAGGCACAGGCATACTAGAAAAATATGACGCGTATTGTAGAGGCTGTCTGCACTGTTATACATCAGAATAGCTTAGCAGACAGAACTACAGTTTTCACAGTTTCAGCCAATGTTAAATGATGAATATTTAGCCATGCATACATATGCATACTTTCATATATGACAGTATGTACAAGCATGCTGTACTGACTGACTTTGTGTTGTTCAAGTGCAATTACTGTGTGAAAAGTGTCATTGATGCTCAAAGTTACTAATATTTCAGCTCTCTAAGTATGATAGTTTTTAAATGAGTGAAAATAAAATTGTGAAACAAGTAATCAAAACCAATAAAAATTTAATTTTGCTCTCATTTGAAAACTATCATGCTTAGAGAGCTAACATTTTGCAACTTAATTTGTGTTAGCATGTTGTAACAATGTATTGAGTTGAATTTATTCTAGCTGATATGAATTCAACTTTCATGTATAGACCCATCTCCCTAAAAAAACTTTTTTCAAAAGTAATAACCTTGGCAAGAAAATAACAGTAGTAATAAAAGTAGTGAAATCTCTAAATATAAAAATGTCAAGTAAATGTTTATTTTTGCTATACGCATTAAGATAAAATTAAAGTTAAAATCAGTTTTCCAAAAAGATGATATTTAAATGCGTATAGCAAAAAAAAATATTTACTTGACATTTTTATATTTAGAGATTTCACTACTTTTATTACTACTGTTATTTTCTTGCCAAGGCTATTACATTTGAAAAAAGTTTTTTAGGGAGCTTTCGCATCTTTTAAAAAGGAAATTGTCCTTAAAATCTTGACCTATTTAATAGACAACTAGCTACTATTGCTGTAGAGGTTGATCGCATCGCGCATATAATCGTATGACATTATTATATCTAGTACATAATTCAATTCAATTCAATTCAATGATATATATAAACACAATCGCGTGTCACTGTCACCGAGTAGCAGACGAGTGTCGGTAAAGTAGATTAACTGCTGTAACCACTGGCGTATAATACGTATATAACTCACCGGAAGCCACGTGACCGGAGGAGACAAAATATCGAGAGAATAAATTTAACGAAAAGAAATATACCGAGAAAATTTTCAACTTGCAATATTAAGTTAATAAAGTAATATTTTCGGATAAATCTTTTTAGAAATGAAAGATTAGGTTAATATATTCCAAGTACATACCAACAGATTGAGCGTAAGCGCAGTACTAATGATTTGTATGCAATCGAAATTTCTTTTTAGGTTAATTTTTTAGAAAATCCAATTTCAAAGTATAATAGAATGGCTCTGTCTCGAACCGAACTTCGTTCTTTTTTTTGCCATCGCGCCCCTTGATTTGTATTTTTTGCCGCCAAAGCGATAGGGTTCAGTGCGCAAAGCCGAACCAAGACTGTTAAGTGAAAACTGAGATAGCAGACTGTTTCTAAATAATTTAACAAGTCCTAATGCAAAAGAACAGACATCAAACTTCAATATTGTGGATTTAGCATGATTATGAGACATTTGGTGGTTGACAGTGACTGTGCTCGCATACTGATGAGATTGGAATACATGTGCAAACTTCATCTTTGGTGACTTTGAGAATATCGATGACACTTTCAGCGCAGTAATTGCACTTAAACATCATAAAGTCAGCCAGTACAGCATTTTTGTACATACTGTCATGCATGAGAGCATGCATGCGTAGGGCTAGGTTTTCACTCTTAATGCACACTTTGAAAATCATATCTCTCCTTCAAAAAACATTTTAGATGAATTTTTACGGTTTATCAATTTATCTAGAGCAGGATTATTGGCGCAAAAAGTAAGGTTATATCATAGTGTGTGACGTTACGTTTTTATAACCGAGGTTTAATGCGGTCATTTGCGACGATAACGCATAGTAAGTGGAACTGCTAGAAGCGATGCGACATAATTTCCAACAGCGCTCGTGAGTGTCAACGCGCCTTTATGCCTACTGTACGCGAGTCAGTCTCGCCCGCGCTTTCCCTCTCTCTGCGGCTATCGCTATCTCACTGCTTGATTATACACTATCGCGGCTGCTATGCTCGCGGCTCCGCGCTTACCTACTCGTACGACTGCTCTCGCGAGAGATGCGTGGCGCGCATGCCTCTCCTATGCCCGAGGACGACGCGAAGCCTCCTGGTGCCGTCATCAGCAATAGGCATGACTGTTCTGTCGATACGGCAGCAAGCCAGGGTTTCTGCTAGGCCGTATTGGCGCTATTGCCGCGAGTGATGTTCTTCCTTTCAGCAGCGGGGAGCCACCTTTAGCTCCGGGGCTGACAGGTGAGGTTAGGAGCCCCAGGCGCACAGAACAACAGAAAATACAATGCAATGTTGTTGATTTTTCGATGCATTCATTACGAATACATCCGAGAATCAACCACTCGAGACTTTATGTTGTAATTGCGTGTTGTTAGAATAACGATACGTCGCAAGTGGGAAAAAAATTCTACTGATATTTTCTTTAAAATTCATGTCTGATTTATCGGGGTTTTCATCTAGATTCTAGCCTGGAAACGTGGTTGATTGAACAAATCTCTGTAGCTTTCAGGTACTTTCTCAGCAAAGCTACTACCACGGTTTTTGTTGTATTTATGCCTACACATGAAAATGCTATTAAGTGAAGTAAACATCCCAAAAGTTTTTGACAGCAATAAATAAGTTGATTTACATCGTAATATCCCGTTTTCATATATACTTCGGCATTTATATATATGTATAACGACTGTGCAACTGCATTCGTGCACTTATACAGACGACGTATACTAAATCGATTGCGACAGTACGAAACCGATCGCCGAACATCAGAGCGAGTGCTTTGAGATAAGAGTCAGCACTTCTTACGCACGTATAACTTACTTACTTTGTACATCATCCTTGCACGTGTGACGTGGCAAAACCCGCAAAACAATATTTTTTTTTGCTCTAGTTTCGCGGCCCCGAATCTGCGACACTATTATTTTTATAATCGTTTCCGAATCTCCTTGCGATGTCGGAGGAGGTTCCGTCAGATCGCCCTAAATCGAGATATATAAAGTGATTGGAAAAATTACACTAGAATTTACTTAGGCTCTTACTTTATTCACTCTCTCTCCAACTTACAAAATCCCGCTCTGCACGCGACAATGCGCTCGAAACTCTCTTGCTCGCTCGGCTCGACTTGTCCTGACGAAGTCTATGCTGCCTCTCTAGTCTCGGCCAGGACGCCATGCGCCGTTCGCTCGCCCGCTCCCTTCCCCTCTCGAGCGCGCTAGCACCAGTGTAACCTAGTAACCTTTTACAGCGGAAGAGTTTCCCAACGGCTCCTAAGCGTCAGTCAAAAAATTGCAATCCTTCTGCAATTTTTAACAGCCGGGAAAGATTTCCGCAAAAAGTTGTGCTACATAACCTCAATCATCCAGTGACGTGTTCTAGTATCATTGTGCTCCACCAGTCTCCGTCTCAGTCATCCGCATCGTACGTGCAAGGCACAAGCTCAGTATTTTTTAATCAGTACAGTGTCGTGAGTGGAGTGAAATCGTGCAGTGCGGTGTTTACAGAATACGAGAGTAGCTATAGCTATAGCTATATCTCTATCTCTCTCTATTCGGCACAACGTTGCCAGTCGTTGTCGTTGCTAAGCCGGAACTTATTTCTGATAACAGAGGGCAGAACCCTTCGAGCCAGCGAACCACAGTATAGTACAGTAGTTCCACCGCCAGGTGGCCCCGACACGGGGCATCCTAAATGTTCTTATACTGTGAGACTACTCTGGCCATTGCACACCAATTCTCTTTCTAGATATGTCTGACGACCAACGTACTGAAGAACTCCTTGGTCCTACATCATGTAAGATCTGCACTAAGGTCATTGCTAACAGAAATCCTCGCAAATGCGATAAATGCGAATGGCACTATCACGCTAGGTGTACGCCGACCCAGCCAATTTTCGACAACGGCAAAAGAAAATTTAAGTCTGCCGTAATTGCCTGCTGGTTTATAATCTCTTCCCTCCTGGTACTGTGAATTCCGCTCTAGGGGAGAGAATGTCGACGATTGAAAGATCCTTGGAGCCTTTGGACGAAATTCCACGGCCAATGAACCGGGTGACGGTGGTGGAGGCTGATGTGGCGGTTCTGAGAGCTGAGTCGACATCAAAGGAAAGCTTGAGCAGTTACTTGCGAAAGGAGCTGGTCCCTCTACGGATTCTTCTTCGGCCTCGGCACTTGACCTTGAGACCGTTCGGCAACTCCGTGACTCTAATGCTAGGATTCAAGCTCAACTGGATAGAGTTGCATCGTCCCAGGCTAAACTCTCTGCAGAGCTTGTCATTACAGGGCTTGCTTCTACTCAGGCTACGTCTCTTAGACTTCAGGCTTATGCAGCCCTTAAGCCACTCGCGCTCAGCTGACATAGAGAGATATATTACCTCTGCTAGACCACTGATCCAGAGGAGAGCTGTTCGTGAGGATGATGCAAATTCTGCTATTACTTCCGTTGCTGTCACCGAAATGCGTCTTACCCCTATTGCTGTAACTGTATCCAGAACGCTGATGCGCTCGCTTATCTCGGCCAAAATTAAAATAAGGAAGCTACATACGAAACAGCGGTCTGCAGATCTTCTTCGTGATGCTCGCGTCACATTGCCACTCCCGGACTCTTTCATCAACATCAATGAATACATGCCCCTTGATGTACATCGTCTTAGCGTAGCTACAAGAGCTGCAGCCAGGGGGATCGGCTGTTCCACTTTTGTGAGGGATGGACAAATCTACATCAGGGCCAAAAATGAAGCCCGTGCCGTAATGATAAGATCTGAGGAAGACTTCAAGAATTTGAGGTCTACTCTCATACTGGAAGATAGACACTCCTTTTATAAACGGACATGGCCTTATCACGGCCACTCTCCACGTATGGATTCCACGCCACGTACCTAAAACATACTCTTACAGACACTACAAGGAAATCTGTGCTGAGAGCCTAAGGGACTTTCTTGGTGCATGTGACTGGTCATCGCTCGCTACTTCATCACTTGACGAATGCATTGCCATCCTAATCGCTAATTTAACTAACGCCATTAACAACCTCGCTCGATTGCGTACAGTGACTCATGGACCAAAATTTCACCCGTGGTTCACCCCGGCTCTTCGTAACCTCTTGAAAGAACGAAACAGATTCTACAGACGCAGATCATTTCGCAGACGTTTCGCAGATCACGTCTCCCCCTAGACCTGTATTTCTATAGATTAGCGAGGGATGATGCTCATAGAGGATTCCAGGCTGAATTATTACTACTCACGCCTGTCAACCCTGACTGACGTCGGCGAGATCTGGAGAGAGCTTGAGAAGCTTGGAATCACCACTCCCAAAGAGAACACCCCTTCTTGTCACCAACGTTCATTTCAGCGGAAATTCCAACGATCCGCTGGCTCCTGCTGTTAAGGACTATCTGCGTACCCTAGAGAGTCTGGATTCCCCAGAGCACTATAATTTGAGGGAGATAACGGAATCGGACGTCCTGGCTGCAGTAACGCACTTTGACACTCAGGCCAGAGGCAGCGATGGCACCACACAGGTATTTAGCGGTAAGTATGAGGATAGTTGATTGTCGTCACGAATGACGGCCTGCTGTCTGCCTGTAAGATAAACGGCTTGCTGAAGTCACAAAGAATAAGAAGTGTTACCTTCTTATTCTTTATGCCAAGCCTGACATTATCAGTCAACTTAATCAACACAGACCAGTGCGTGTCCAGTGCGGAAACCCGTCTGAAAATCGTCAATGAAGAGTTTTGACTCAAGGTACTCGGAAATCTGCCTATGCACTAGCCACTCCAGCTCCTTCGACAGAAATCAGAGGAAAGAGATCGGACGATCGTTAGTTGGAGCTGTTGGTGAGCTGACATCTTCCAGTCAGAGGGGAAGCATGACTTACTCAATAACAGGTTGAAAATATGACGGAGTAGACAAGCGGGTACTGGCAATGTCACACACCCCTTCATCCACACCTACACACAAATCTTTATTAATTTATCTGTAAAATATATTGATCTATTTACGAGTATATTGTACAACACATTGTATAGCAAATAAAACCCATCTAATCTAATCTAATCTAATCTCTACTCTACTCTAATCTCTACTCTGCCTCGCACCACACACCACACGCTCTCTTCCTCTTTATCCACACACTCGCCACTACGTGAGAATCCCGCGTGCGATCCTCTCGATACGCGCCCAGAGGTGCTACGCGACGCGATCTCCTCCTCGTTAACCCACAACGTCTTTACACTCGCGAACACGTCCTCCAATACCCGCGCTTCTCCCCGAGTCTGAAAAAAGACTATTTCGCAGCCGATTTCCCTCTCTCACCGAGTCCCTCGCTCCACGCTCGCACGATAGACCCCGCTGTTGCCGCGCGCGTCTCTATGCTCTCTCTCTCTCTCTCTCTTTCTCACACACACACTCACGGACATGAACAATCCACAGAGCGCCTATTGTATAAGTAACTTGTTATCGAGTACCTGTACTTGGTCAGCGAGTACGAGTGCTATATCTCTGTACGCATTGCCTATTGAGTGCGTAGAAAACACTCAAACTCTGCATGCAAGATATAGTAAAACTCCCAGTTTACTGGTTTGAGAGTCTGCATCGTGCAATAGGCGTAGGGATCGTTGATAAAAGATCAGCGTGAGGTAGTAATTAACTTCCCTATGTCTTCTTCCAATCCAGTCTTCTCTCCTTGGTATAAGGCGATGAGTCCATCGCCCTTGCCACTAGCGTCCCATCTTGTTTGCTATTGAGCCATCGTCTTCTTTCTTGCGGCATTCCAGATCTCCTGTTGGCTTTCGTCATTCAATCGTCTCCTAGCTTCGAATACGTTCTTTTTTTCCAACTCTAAGAGGTCAATGGGTGGCATACCTGCTATAATGCAGGCAGCATCGTCCGATACCGTACGGTAAGCGAACGCTGCTCTTAGTGCACTTCGCTTATACACGTAGTTAACTTTCGTGCATACGATTTCACTCGCATCGCATCAGCTCATATTGGGGCTTTGTATTGCATAATCGATGTGTTTACACTGGCTAAGAGTGACCTTTGCTTCTGATATGGCCCTCCTGCATTTAGCATCAATCGTGATAGAGCAGCCCCAACTTTTGTTGCTTCATCACTGACTATTTCCAGATGCTGTTTAAAACTTGCATCGATGGTGATGCCCAAGTATTTGACGATTGGTTAAGAAACGATCTCATGTCCATCCACTGCAGTCCCGTCTCTGTTAGCCATTCGTGTATTATACGAGTTGACTCTTCAACTTTTCTTTATGTTTTGCTATCACCACTACTGCTATGTCGTCAGCGAATCTTACGACTGTTGCTCCCTCAGGTAATTGTAGCTCTAGTACCCCGTTATACATGATGTTTCAAGTCGGTGGGCCAAGTACCGACCCTTGGGGGATGCCTCCTGTAACTTTATGTCTTGGTACTGTCCTTAGTGTCATATAATAGAATTCTGTCCTTCAAGTAGGCGGACATTAATCTTCTTATATATAAGGGCACATCGTGCTTCAGGAGTACCTCGTGTATTTCATTTCATCTGACCAAATTGAATACATTTTTGACATCTAATGTCACAATGGCGCAATACTTCTTTTTCGCTCACTTCCATCTTTTCCCCTCTATTGCTGCTTGTGTAGTGTCAATCACTAGACTCACTACGTCCAGGGTTCAACGCTTTTTTCTGAAGCCATATTGGCGATCCGCTAATCCACCTTTTCCTTTTATAAAATGATCTATTCTGACGCTGATTATGCGATCCAGGATCTTACCCGGGGTGTCCAACATGCTGAGCGGTTTGTATAATGAGGAATCCTGGAGTGGCTTCTTTCTTTTTGGCAGAAGCACAAGTCGCTATTTCTTCCAGTTTGTGGGGAATGTTCCCTCTTCTAGATATGCATTATATAAGTCTACGAAGACTTCTGAATGAGCATAGATGGCATGTTTTAATGGAATATTGGGAATGCCGTCCGGCTCTCGGGCCTTGTTGTTTCCTACCCTTCTGGCGGCTAACAATTCCTTAATCGTGATCGGTGGAACAGCCTCTTCATTCACACCTCTTTCGATGACACTTGGCTCTCCCAGTTGTCTGGGAAACAGTGAGGTCACTACCCGGTGTAATAGTTTCGGGAATTTTGGAGGGGGTACGCAGCTTCCTTTAATCTTCTTCATTACTATTTTGTAAGGTCAACTCCAAGGGTCCTGTTCGACCTCATTCTGTAGTTCTTTAAGGCACTGTGGCTTGTTTTCGCAGATTGTCTTTTTAAGCTTCCTCTTAGCGTCCTTCATTTCTTGTCCGCATCTACTAATTCCTGGCCGCTTCCGGTTTTATAGTATTTCTTTTCTTCTGGTCTGGTGACACTCGCTGGGCGCAATCTCTACCTCTTTGTCCCACCAATATACTGGTGGTCGTATACAATTGGGCACTCTTCTCGCGTGCTTAGGGTTTCTACCTCCTGATTTTCTTCTGAGGTTAGACAAAAGTATCTGGATATATTGAAAGTGCTGTACTGTCATCTTGACACGACGCAGCGCACAGCTCTGCTGCGTTAAGCCTGCTCCAAACTTGTGATAAGCCTAGTCGAGTGTGTACTGAATATTCTGCGTAAAAACGTACCACTGAGCAGACGTTATATGAGCAAGTTACGTAGACACGCACCATTACTGAGCTTTTTATCAGTATGGAGCACGCTAGGAAAATGATTTTAGTATCTCAAGAGTCGAGAGTTTAAGACAGTAGCAGCAGCAATAAAAACGTCAATGTTAACCAATAACAGCAGCAGCACCACCGCCACCACTGTCAAAAACGATTATCACAGACGAGTGTGGGGCTGGCAGTAGTAATGACAACTATCTCAACACAGTTCAGATACCGGGCTCCGAGGTATTACGACTGGAGGACGAGATGAACAAAATTTTGAACTCGAGTGAATTGGATGATCGGCAAAAGTACTCCATGTAGCAGCAGGTGTTGCAATGGTTCCTACACTACAAAAAACGAAGTAGCGAGGACGATAAAGACGGTAATGAGTTTTTGTTGCCGACAGTCGATAAAACATTACCACCTCTGCACTCTGTTACTACAAATGGTGATGGCGAAGTAATATTCAATCTTCATATTATCAATAGTGTACCGCCAAGTCTTCGTCAAAATGCACGAAATCTAATCAATAGCCTGCGTCGATCTGGTAGCATTGCCTGAAATAAACTCAGTATGATTACGGTAGATGTCGTGCGTGCACGAGGTTTTAGTATTGTAGACTTGGTGAACGAAGCTGTGAGATGTAGAAAAAGGCCACCTTCTCGTAGCTTCGATCAGTTTGTTCGCGTACTTCTTAAGGCACACGTACCTCTTGAATTTAAGAGAAAATAACAAAATTCATCTTGCTGTAGCGACTGCTGTAGCAGAAGAATCTAGCGGCAATACCTATCCCAAGTCATCCTTCACACTCGTTATAGTTATAAGATAGATTTTAAGTTTATCCATAAGTGTATTAAAACTTCACACACCCGCGCACACGCGCATACACACACACAAACACACACACACGCACGTGTGCGCGCTCACACACACGGACCCAACATTTAAAAATTGATTTTACAGTGTAGTCGTGGCTCAGTGATAAAATGCTTGTCTCAAACTCAGAGGAATGAAGGTTCAAGCCCGGGTTTCACTACATTTTTTTTCTTTTTTTCACCCCAAAAACATCTCTTAAAATCAAGATACTGTTGAGGGGTGCGGTGGAGGTCTTCTATTCGCAATGGAAAGGGTAATATTCTGAGTACGCGTAGAGGAGGGCAGTGGTGGTGGTGGTTGTTGAAGCACCCCCCATACTATACATTAGTCGCTCGTGGATCGTCAGGGTGTCAACAAGTAAGTCACTCCATCGCTCTCCAAAGTGCCTTTAAAAACCCAAGACACCTTGGATAGGCAGAGAAGAGGAAGGGGTTCTCTCTAAAGTGTCTCGAAAAATCAAAGGCACTTTGGATAGAAAAAAAGTGAGGGGACTCTCTCCAATCTTGAACTTGACCTTGATCTCTCACTGGCTCAGGGTGAGGCGTCAAGGTTAGTTTTGTTCACTTTTTCCATAGTGCCTGGGTACTACTTGTAAAAAAAATTATCCAATTCCCTGAATAGCATTCAAGAACGTGACACATTAATTTGTAATTGTGATTGCGAGGCGATTTTATTATTAATTATGTATGTTGCTTATATCTTCCGGCTTCGTTTTTGTCTGAATGTAAAGTATTGTGGAAATATTGTGGAAAATTTGACTACTTATTATCGAAAAACTTGAAGGCCTTTCCCGAAAAGAGCGTTAAACCTCGCTCTAAAACTTGCGAGGGCAAGTGTATCATTATACTGTCTAATATTATTAAAAAGTATTTACTTTCGTCAGTATTTTTAGAAACTATTGCATCAATTAGAAAACTTCTTATCACACAATGTTTCAAATCCAAAATGTTTAGCATTACAAAATTCACATATTTCACTCATTCTACCTAAATCATTCTCCATAATTGCTAATTCACCGAAATCGAACATGGCATCCAATTTTGTTATTGAAAATTCATTGAAATTTTCAATAGCGTAACTTTTTAATTTTTTGTAGTTATTATTATAATCTTATTACTTTTTAATTTTCTTTAGAGCTATAAATATATATACCTAGTCTACCGAGCGACGTTAGGAGTGAGGTGACCCTGCTAGTAATATATTGTGCGGATAATCTTGTTTCAACACAAACATGCGCCGAGTCACATCAATGTCGATTTGGCGTGAAAAGTGTTTCGCGAAGCGTACGCGCGCGAACTATAAGGCCGCTGCTCGGTATCGCTGCACCAAGTCGCAAAGCTAAAAGGGCTCAACCCTAGTTAGTCGCAGTCGCCGTTCTCGGTAGTCGCACACCACACACTCACACACACTGTGCCGGATCGTCCTTGCTTATGGTAGCAGGAGTTGGCAAAAATGTCTCGCGATCACACATACTCTAACTCTCTTGCACACTGTTGGTCGCCGCTCGATGTAGTTAGTTCCACACACGAGAGCTGACGCGTTCGCAACTATTGCCGGAAGATATTTGTCTATCCGACGGACCGCAACTTATATGCGAGTTATAATAAAGGCAAGCCAAAATGAGGGGGATCTAATAACCCAAATTGAAAGGGAGCCAAAAACAGTAAAATTATGTAAAAATCGTTCGTTATGAACCCAGTAACGAAAGTTGGGTTAAAAATAACGTGAAAAAAGCCTAATTTTAACCCAAATTGAGGGGGAACTAATTTCTGAAACAGCGGTGACGGCGGTGATGATTTTTTATTAATATAGAGATATGTAGACGTTGCAATGAAATATGATATAATATTAACATAAATAATAATAACAATTATTTATAATTAGTGTTTAACAACATAAAAAATGAAAAATTATAAGTACTAGCTGTAGGCTCTTAAATTATCGTAATTGATAGACGCCACTGAAAAATGAATTGTCTCTTATTACGTGTCGATCTCAATTTGAAGCATCGATTTCAAGTTTCGTACTCTATCCCTACTCCCCTCAGATTTAACGCGCCGAACGCTACCGTTACAACATTCATTGATTTTTCCTACTTCATGCACAAGGGCGATCTTATATCTTAAAACACATACAAAAAGTTCTCGGAAAAACCTATCTGGGTTTTTTTTTTTTGTTACAACAATCATAGTTATATCGCAAACACTCTCGATCTTTGACGTTTAGTATCTCAGCACCTATTTTACCAAATTAAACGCACTTTTCTTTAACAGAAGCGATTTTCCGAGAACTTTTTTTCTTTGAGTTTTTTTTTCGGTATCAACACCAGCTTCAAATCTTAATTATTCATAAGACAACGTTTTTCAACATTTAGAAATGGCTAAGATTGTTGGCCCACCTGGCAGGTAAGTGAGCAGCAACGGATAACTTACCGATAGTAGCAAGTTACCTACCATATGGCGCTAGCGTCGACTATATAATAACCCACCTGAGCGCAGGTAGATGGCGTGCGAGTATAAAGCATTAGAGAGAGACAGAGAGATAGTCCCGGTTATATAAGGAGCTCCGAAGAGCATCCGTGGCTCAGTTGGTTAAGGCGCAGGCCCTAGTCGTCCGAAATGCGTTCGCTCAAGGGGTTGTAGGTTCGATTCCCGGTGAAATCACTTGGATTTTTTCTGAGTTTCTTTCCCAAGACTCCGGCTATTTCAAGGCAGGTTTTTCCCCGAAATTGTCCTTTACTGGTAGAGACCGAAGGTAAGGCAGGAATTAAGGTATCCAACTCGATGCATTAGGCAGGGAGCACCGGCCTTAACGGTGTGAAGCTGGTCTATAACACGGGACCTTCTCTGGGGAAAGCTACACTGAGAAACGGACCCGATGCCCTCTCGGGAGCAGAGAGTGCTGGCCTAACCAGCAAGGTTCCTGTCTGAAAATATGGTCTTCACCAGAGAAGTCTCTCAGGGTGGAAAAAATGTAGGTATAGGATATAGTTTAGTAAAAGAAGAGATAGAATTGGGCACTGCTTCCACATAGAGGTGGAAGGCCCCCGGCAGCTAAGTCGAAAAGGCTGCGCCATCTACCAACTAATCGTCCGGATACTTAGTATGCAACGAGCATAGCGCTCTCGAAAGGTTATCCGGGGGATTATCTCTCTCTCCAAATAGAATATTAGCTCGCGATCTTCTGTACGTTATGTACAAATATATAAATTATTCTCTTCTCTAATCAAAGTCTTTTCAATCTGATTTTATCTACCTCCCACCCCTTTGTCTTTCTCTTTCATGGACAGGAAGGCGGATCTCTGCCTTGACTGAGCCGGTAATGCATAGATATGAACGTGAGATAGTGGTTCCTCCCGAAGCATCTCTTAATTTCACAGACCATTGATCATCACCCGTAGTGTTGGATGATCCTTGGTCATTAACTACATTCGTCGGGTGTGCTTATATCTTCTCAACAACTACTCGGGCACAGAACTTCGCGGCTAACATAAACCCGACCGTTTCATGGCGTAAAAAGGTCCAGGAAGGTATAAAAGAATTGGTGCCAATTAAAATTCAAAATTATAAGCCTGGCACGGACGCGAAAATAACGTCAATTTTTTCGCGGGACATAATTAACAATTCTTTGCTGCAAAAACTATTAGGCCAATTTAACAGGCCCTGGGCATATTGTTTCATACTATAATGGAGTTTTTAAATCCTAATTTATAGCGTGATCGGATGATTTCTTACATGTAAAACAAACGCTTTAAAATAATCTCGTTTTTAACCTACTTTTTCTGCATTAGATAGAGCGTTATATAATTATTAATATATTTAATTAATTGAAAAAAGTTTAATTCACGACTTAAATAAAATAGCCACTTTATTCTCTGAACATGCGGACTAAAGTAGCTTTTTATTCCATCGTATATTTTTTCCCGCAATTGCTGATGTTAAGTCTGAACCTAGCCCTTTTGTTATTACTAGCAGCGTCACCTTACTCCTAACGTCGCTCGGTTTATTAGGTGCATATATATTTATAGCTCGGAAGAAAATTAAAAACTAATAAGATTATAATAGTAACTACACAAAATTAAATGGTTACTCTATTAAAAAATTTGAATGTATTTTCAGTAACAAAAATGGATACTATGTTCGATTTCGATTTCCATGAATCAGCAATTATGGAGAACGATTTAGGTAGAATGAGTGAAATATGTGAATTTTGTAATGCTAAACATTTTGGATTTAAAATATTATGTGATAAGAAGTTTTCTAATTGATGCAATAGAGAAAACGATGTATTATCTGACAATATCACTTATCCTTAACGCTTAAAAGAATTATTTTCTGAAAATACTGATGAAAGTAAACATTTTTTAAATAATATTAGACAATATAATAATACACTTGCCTTCGCAAGTTTTAGAGCTAGATTCAACACTCTTTTCGGGATAGGCCCTCAACTTATTCGAATAAGTGGTCAAAATTTTCACAATATTTATACTTTAGACGAAAACGAAGACAGAAGATATAAGTAACTATACATAATTAATAATGAAATCGCCTCGCAATCACGATTATCAACTAATGTGTCATGTTCTTTTTGCTATTCAAAGGATTGGATAATTTTTTTTTTTCACAAGTAAACATGGACGCTAAATCATAGAAAATGTTGCACCAAGTCGAGATGAAAGAACCAAATCGTCTAAAAAACAACAACGTTGAGTTCAATAGTAAAGAATATGTATCTAAACACGCAATTATAATCATGATAAAAGTAAATTAAACGCAGCTAAATGGGATTAAGTAGCTGTGGTATTTGTAGGTGAAAATGGTTAACCATCTGGATCGAGATGTATGTACATATTAAAAACATAAAGCACCTAATAATATACCGTACATTAGTAAACATCCACTTATGTATCCTAATAGAGGTTTTGGATGGATACCCATGATGAAAAATAAAAGTAGCAATATCAATATATCAATACCACAATTTAACTGTCAGTAATTCAGAATTAGAAACGATTTTAATCCTTGCCTAAATTTAGGAAAATTAAGTCAATAATACATTGTTGAAGCTTGGTAAAAGTTGAAGGTTAAAAATCTTTTTTTTTAAATAAATATCAACACCAACTAATGATAGATTTACACAAAGGTGTCATATTTCACTAAAAAAATAAAAGTAACGATTTTTTTTATGTGGCGTAGGCAGAGCAAGCTCTGCACAAGTGGCCTTTCGACACCGGATCCTCACAGATACTATTGTTGAACAATACTTCCGTGGGGCCCATGAAATAACCTTTTTGGCTTCTCCTTTGAAGTTTGACATTTCCTTACATCCCCCATCCACTAAGGTGATTAGAAGTTCAGCATTAAACTTGTCTTCTTCATTCTGCATCGTCCTGCCGTCTTCTTTATTCTGCATCGTCCGATCGACAGACTCAACCCCGACACCTACGTTCCTCTGCATTGGGTAGGGGAGTAAGAGCTCAACTCTGTGAGATAAGTTCCTCTGTATCAGTCCGAGGAGCGTTTCATATCTACTACTTAGTGGCCTTTTTCTGGCAACAGTTTTACTCAGCTGTTTAGCCTTGTCCTTCCCTCCTATTCTCTTCGTCATTTCTAACCTTCGTGAGAATGGTTCTTACGTAGTTGTTTACTGTGAACCAGCAATCCTTCGACGCTAGCATAGCTATCATCATTAACTCAGGAGTCACCCTAGTCATGCTTCGCATCTTCGTTTGCTTCCAGACATACTGGACAATTTGGATTGTCCTCTATATTGAAGCGGTGTAGGTAGGCTTGAAAGCACCCATGTCTGCTCAAAAACTGCGCAAGGTAGTAATTCACTTCCCCGTGTCGTCTATTGGTCCAGCCAACAATACGTGGTACGAGGTGGTGCGTCCATCGCCCCTTTCCACTGGAGTCCCATCGCCTTTGCCACTCAGCTAGGGTTTGTTCCTTCACGAATTTCCAAACTTCTTTTTAAGTATTGTCACCACGCTAGCTTTCTTCGTATGTATTCTTTCGTTCTATTGCTATACGGTCAATAGGCGGCATACTTGAGTTCGGTAGGCAGAAGCGACCCGCAATGCACTTCTCGTGCCGTTGTCTGTGTGATAGAAAAGGGTGCTATATTTCAGGTAGTCCGACATAATCCTTTTTATATATGCAGGTGCCTCTTTTTTCCGTAGTGCCTCGTGTATCTTGCCATTTTTAACATCTAGTGTAACAATAGCGCAGTACTTCTTGGCTTCTCCTTTCCATCTCTTTCCTTCTATTGCAGTTCTACCGTTGTCGACTACTAAGCTTACGACGTCAAGCGTGGAGCGTTTTTTCTTGAAGCAGTATTGATATTCCGCTAGTCGAACTTGTTTTTTAACGCCGATTATGCGCTCTAAAATTTCTCCCGGGGTGTCCAGCATGCAGAGACGTCTGTATGAGGCAGCTTCTCTAGGTGGTTTATCTCCTTTTGGTAGTATTACCAGGCACTGCTCTTCCAGTTCTTAGGAAATGTCCCTTCTTCGAGACATGAATTGTACAGGTCTACAGGGACATTGGGGCGTGCCTGTATAGCTTTAATGCAATATTGGGTATGCCATCGAGGCCTGGAGCCTTGTTGCTCCCAATTCTTTTGCATGCAGCTAGTAATTCCTCTGTGGTGATTGTTGGAATGATTTCGTTATTCGCCTTCGCTTCAGGGGCTGCTACTTCCAGTTGAAGGGGAAACAGCGTGGTCACAATTCGGTCCAGCAATTCCGGGCTCTTAGAAGGGGGAATATAACCTCCCTTTATCTTCTTTATTACTACTTTGTATGGTCGCCTTGTCGTTAACCTTGTCCTGTAACTATTTAAGACACCGCCGTTTATTTTTTCGGACTTTTATTCTTTAGTATCCGTTAAGCATCCTTTATTTCTTTGTTTAGGGCGTCTACTACTTCTCTACCTCGATCAGTCTTGCAGTATTTCTTCCAAACCCGCTGTTCCCGTCTTCTTATTCGATGATACTCGCTGCGGGCAGCGTTAATTTCGTTATTTTACCAGTATATTGGCGGTCGTCTATCATTGGGAGCCCTCCTCGGCATCGTTGCATCGCAGGTTCAAGTAATATTTCCCATTACCCGCTCGACCTTATCATTCTCAGATCCAAACAGCTGTATTTCTTCTAGAACCAGCAGAAATGTTTTCTTATCATAATCCTTCGTTTTACAGCTAATCTCTGTTTTGATATTTCTACCTCTATTATTATCGCTTGGTAGTCACTATTTGTATAATATTCGCTCACCTTCCATGATCTAACTAAGCCAATCAGGCAGCTGCTAACAAAAGTGAGATCTAGGATAAACCTCTAGTATATGATATAATATGTTAACTTATATTTTTATCGTCGTTTAACTTACATTCGGACGCCTGCATGACACTTGAGAGTCACGCTCATAGGTTAGGAAAGAATCATTTTTTTCATTTTCACGCCAAGTAAATCGAAAATTCATTCTATTACATTCTAGTTTTCCAGTTTGATCTATAACGTTCGTGTAAACTAATCCTAATAATAATTAAAAATAAGAATTTTTAACTTACTTTTTCTCAAAATAATGGTCGGTAACCAGGTCTAAAATTTTTGGACAAGGTATATTTAAAGTTTTTAAATATCCTTCAAAAAGTTTTATTTGGATATATCTAGTGTTTTGTTTTTTGGACGTTCTACGTTAAACGTGGATTAACACAGATTAACACTGATTTTCCAGGCCGGAAAATTTTCCCAGACCTTGTATATAATTGACTTCTAATCTTTTAACAAAAAAAAAAAAAAAAAAAAAAAAAATTAATACTAAATGATTTGGAAGTAATTGAAATCGTTTATATCGCTTTACTTAGTCGAAATACTGATTTTTCGTGTACAATGCGGGTTCCCACTGATTTTCCGAGACGGATAATTTTTCCTGACCTGGGATATTATTGTCCCCTTAATTTTTAACAGAAAAAAAATGAAACTCAGTAATTTAGAAGTAATTAAAAACGTTTGTATCACTTTACCTATTCGAAATGCAGATTTTTCGTGTAAAACGCGGGTTTCTAATTATTTTTCGGAGCGAAACATTTTTTTTAATTTAAGTATGACTTTTTTGTTAATTTTTAATTGGAAAAGGAATATTAAATGTTTTGAAAATGTTAACAATCGTTTATATCACTCGCGTAATTAAGTAAGCTGATTTTTCGTGAAAAATGGCTATTTTTCATGATTTTTCATTGATTCCAAGAGCACGAAGAAATAATTTTTTTTCGGTCCTCAGATCTAAGAATATCGAAAATTCACATTTATACAAGAAGCTTTTTTCAAATATTTAGCTAATTTCATATATTTTATTCCATTCCTTAGTAGTTAGGTCATCCTTTTGACAGACTTTTCAATCTCGCGCGGTTGCAGTAATCGTCTACGGCTTGTGGTAACTTGTCTTGCATCGTCTCGTGCTGCTAATCCCGCACTTGTAATACCCCACAGTAGTTCTGCAGTGTACATTAATTTAAATTAAAAGAAAACTATAGACTTTTGACTTAATTCTAGCAAATACACACACTTCTGTCGCTCCCCCACTCTTTCCACTGATATTCCGGGCCACAGCTGGGATAATCTTCCATTACCTGGTATCCCGAGCCTCTTTGTAATTATTTTAATAAATCAGCTCAAAATCAATTCAATATACTTGATCTGGCGTCAGAATTACGACGCAAGTCAGAAAATGTGCAATACCTTTCATCAATAATTAAAATCATTCATATTATCAATGCACCCAAGACCAAGAAGAGTGGTGACCGTTTCACGATATAGCGTCATAATATATTATAATATATTATTTATATTATAATATATTATTATATTATATTATAGTATATTATTATATTATATTATTATATAATAATATATTATTCTGTTTTAGTTCTTGTTTTGGCAACATCAAACCTTGAACTATTAAATCCCCTATCCAAGTATGGTAAATAATACGCTTTAAAAATTCAATATTAGTACATCAGTTTGCGATGACTCTTATTTGTTGAACAGGTTCAAATAGTAAAAATTTATTTTCTATGATATTCGTGTTAAGGTCGAGATCGCAGTCGCATTCGCGATCTGAGTACAAATATTATCACATTTATAACATATGTTATTTCATAACTAAAAAAATACCAAATAGACTAATAAAGTTTTGGTTTTCATGTTTTATGTATTATTTCTATGTTACGTGCATTCTTAATAATTATTCTACTTTTTTCAGATGGGACAATGGAAGTCAGCTATGCCAGTCTAGCAAAATTTAATTTGAAGATCATCAAAGTTGTAATAAAACAATTTATTCTATGGCTAATAAAAATATAACCTTTGTCATCTTTAATATTGTTCAAATTCAATGTTGATTTTATCTAAACTATCAAAATACACTGAAAAAACATTAATTATATTTTGAACAATTAATTTTTAGTCTTCATCTTTTCTAATTGAAATTAATTTTTCATACTACTAAGTACAAAGATCACATTATTTTTAAATTGCATATTTTATTTTTAAACTTTAAGCGAATTTACGTTAAGAATTTACTGCTTTGTCAAACAAAAATTATATTTTGATCAAATTTACCGAAATAAAAATTCAGGTGACAAGTAAATAGACGTTCTCATCTGTCGTTCTATTTTCCTACACCAAAAGAAGATTCATGCAGCAGCGTTTCCAAAGTCGTGGAGAGAGAGATAAAGATATACAATCGACGATCGTCTTATCGCCGAACACACGAATAATACAAGCGAGCGCACGCGCGTGTCGCGCGATTCAAAGGAGCATTGTTCATTTCGAGTAAATAAACGTTATTCATGTACGCCCCGCACTGCGCACGTCTACCCTCGTGCACCCGCACTGCACGCGCACGTACAAGTCTTCACTGTCATTCACACAAGCACTCACGAGCCGCGTACTAACTATTCTTTCGCGATTACTCTCAACTACTTACCGGGCCGTCGCCGCTGGTGGACTGCTCCTCCGCGGCGCCAAGAACCTCGCTGGCCTCCCGGGCAAGCTGGCTCCCCGCGACCGATCTCCACTCTCCGTTCCTCCCGTGAAAGGTAGGCCTCCGATGCTCGTCGGCGTCCTTCCTCTTTTGGCGTCCTCTCTCTCTGGGCCGCTGGCTCTGAGTCGTGGCGGTCCTCCCGCCAGCTCTCTCACCACGTTCACCCGGGACGTATACACGCCTCGGGGAAGCTGTGGTACCCACCGCAACCCACTCTCACACGCACTATAAAACTCTCTCTCGACGCACTCGCGAACCTCTGCGCTGCTCTTTTCTCAACTAGGACTCACGAGATACTGCCGATGCGGCTGAGCCTCTCTCTCGCGACGTTGCTCGTCTCGCCGCTTCGCGGAACGGTGCCGCGAGCTCACCAGGCCCGGGAATTCTCGGAATGCGCGACGGCTCTGACAACAAAGCCGCGTGGCTCGTTGTCGGCCATTCGCGCGCCATTTTTCCTGCAGGGAATATGCCGTGCCGATACGAGAATTTCGGCACGGCTCCGACGCACCACGTCGCAGGTTTAAGTGGGTTAGAGAAGAATAGAAGAGCAGAAAGAAGCAGGAGAAGAAAGGGAAAAGGTATATTATTCGAGGTTTTAAAAAAGCGCGGAAAAAACTACGCAGGATAGAGAGAGAGAGAGAGAGAGAGAGAGAGAGAGAGAGAGAGAGAGAGAGAGAGA
>QLSS01000441.1:52424-90789 GCA_024372645.1 Trichomalopsis sarcophagae
GGAGAGAGAGAGAGAGAGAGAGAGAGAGAGAGAGAGAGAGAGAGAGAGAGATTAGATTAGATTAGATTAGATTAGATTAGATTTATTTGCGTACATTATATGGTACAATAGTAAGAATTAGCATTATGTAGTTAAAGTAAAAATAGTAAGTATAAATTAGAAGTAAAGTAAGTTGAGGCGTGTGTAGAGTAAGTGTAGTGTAAAAGTGTACTGATAGTGAAGATGATTAGTATGAGAATGAGTAAGTGTGTGCGTGTACATGAATGTCGATGAGTTATGTGTTTTCAAGTTTAAAATAGTACTCTTTAGCAAGCCTTTTGAAGGCGACAGTAGATGAGGTGTTTCTGATGTGAGATGGCAGGCTATTCCATAAGTATGAGGCGCTGATATGAAACGAGTTCCTCAGCGTCTCAGTCGCGAAGGCAGGTATTTCCAGTGGTGTCACCTCACCCCTCACAGGCCGGGGCGAGACGCGGAAGTCAAAAAAGACCAGTACGTATGATGGTACGACCGTGTTGAACATTTTACGAAGGAAGCAGACTGTGAAATATTTCCTGCGTCCAGCAGTGGTTAGCCACTGCAGCTCCCGCCTGTACGGGGAGATGTGCTCATCCCTCCTTGCACCACAGATGTACCGGATTCCTGTATTCACGAGTCTCTGTAGTTTCAAGTCGAGTTCCTGCGTGAAGTCACAGTATGCAAGAGAACAGTAGTCGATTAGCGGAAACAGCAGTGCCTGCACGAGATGTTTACGCAATCTGAGGTTGGTACTCTTTCTAAAAAAGTAAAGCCTGTACATTAGCGAGTGAGCACGCTTACACACTTGTGTGACATGCTCCTTCCATGAGAGTTTAGAGTCAAGCACCAATCCCAGATTGCGCACGGAAGACTCAAAGCTGACCTGGGTACCCCCGATATTAATGAAGGTGTTGGCTGTAGAGGGAAGTAGATTTATGTAGTAGCGGGAGCCCAGGACGATTGCCTTGGTTTTAGTAACATTAAGTTTAAGTTTGTTTTGCGCAGCCCAGCCCGTTATCCTCTCGGCATTAGCACTCATCTTGTCTGATAAAGAATCGAGCTCCTCGAGGTGGCAATGGCTGTAGATCTGCAGGTCATCCGCGTAGATGAGATGGGAAACATCGGAGTCCAGGCAGAAACCGATGTCATTGATGTACAGAGCGAACAGCAGGGGACCTAAGACGGAGCCCTGCGGGACGCCGATGTTAAGACGCTGCAAGGAAGAACGCTCGCTACTGTCACCAACGACAGCCTGCTCTCTTCCAGTGAGATAGGAGGCAAACCAGCGGATAACCTGCTTAGAGAAGCCAGAAGTTGTTAGCTTCCTCAGGAGCCGGACGTGACACACAGTGTCAAACGCCTTGCTAAAATCAAAGAGCAGGAGGAGTGTCACTTTCTTTTTGTTTATCCCGACCCTGACATCGTCAGTTAGCTTAATTAGGCCAGACTGAGTGCTGTGGCCGGTGCGGAAGCCTGTCTGATAATTGTCTAGTAAGAGCCTTGATTCTAGGTATTGCGAGACCTGCTTGTGCACCAGCCACTCCAGGGCTTTGGAGAGAAAGCAGAGAAGTGAAATCGGGCGGTAGTCAGTCAGGGTTGTTGGTGAACTGACTTTGTTGAGTGCACGCACCAGTGACAATTTCCAGGCAGATGGGAAACGGGCCTCGCTCAGAGACAGGTTGAAGATGTGACATAATACAGGAGCGAGAACTGGCAGTGCTTTTAATATAACAACCTGGGGGATGCCGTCGCTTCCCCTCGCCTGGGTGTCGAAGTGCGACACTGCACTCAACACGTCCGATTCCGTTATAGGGATGAACTCGAAATGTTCCGGGAGGTCAAGACTTTCCAGGGTTAGAAGATAGTTCTCAACAGCAGGCGCTAGCGGATCATTGGAGATCGAGCTAAAATGCTTGTTGAGCTCATCTGTGCTAAAGCGAGGTGGTAATGGGGCCTTAGTGGCGGAAATTCCAAGTTTCTCCAGCTCTCTCCAGATCTCGGCGATATCAGTCAAGGTTGACAGGCGTGAATAGTAATAATCCAGCCTGGCTTCCTCGACCTGTTTATGAGTATAGTCCCTAGCTTGTCTGTATAAGCGGAGATCTGAATCAAGCCTGGAGTTCCTGAAACGCCTGTATAGTCTATCCCTCTCGGATACAAGGTCACGAAGAGCCGCGGAGAACCACGGGTGACGCTGTTTTTTAGGTGTTACAGTCCGTGATGGGGCGAGTTGATTAATGGCATTAGTAAGGTTAGCGTTAAGTGTAGAGATTCATTCGTCAAGTGATGATAGGGTGAGAGATGACCAGTCACATGCGCTAAGAAAGTCCCTTAGCTTCTCGGCGCAGATTCCTTTAAAGTTACGGTAGGAGTATGTGCTAGGTACGTGTCGTGGAATCTGTACGTCGAGAGTGGCCGTGATAAGGTCATGTCCGTTGATGAAAGGTGA
This sequence comes from Trichomalopsis sarcophagae, assembly GCA_024372645.1. Lineage (NCBI taxonomy): Eukaryota > Metazoa > Arthropoda > Insecta > Hymenoptera > Pteromalidae > Trichomalopsis > Trichomalopsis sarcophagae. Next base: position 54,892 of record QLSS01000441.1, read on the forward strand.
GTCTGTCTTCCAGTGTGACAGCAGGCGATCCTGCTCGTCGATCAGACACAAGTCAAGCCAGGTATAAGAACCCTGTTTATGGTGCGTGGCACCATATGGGATGGAAGAAAGGGAATTTTCATCAATGAAGGCCCTGATGAAACTGGCATCTTCAGAGGATGAAAGCTGATCAGAGTTGAAATCTCCCATTATGACCTTCGTTGAGTAATTGTGCATGTGGGTAGTTAGCTGGTCAATAAAGTTAGAGCCTTGAAGGAATGGAGCGTGAGGAGGACGATACACAACTCCCACGAAGATCGGAGAGATTCCCTTTGCCGATACCTCACAGAAAAGGTATTCAGGCTTACCCGGCCTGCCAAACCATTCACCGTCAGATGATGAGATAACGCTAGCCGTCAGTGATATATGTATGTAGAGGGCCAAACCTCCTCCGTTTCTGTTTCTGTCCCGTCTGTAAAGTACGTAGTCGTCCAGTGAAGGGATGGACGTTACCTTTTCGCTCAACCAGGTCTCAGTAACAGCTATTACGTGGAATGGAGAGCAAGTGGATAAAAAGAGCCTCATCATCTCAATGTGACCCGTAAGTGAGTTCGCATTGAAATGACAGACTCGTAGACCCTCGGACAGAGACGCTTCAGAGCCGGGTGAAAACGTGGCAGATGAGCTTGATGGTGGGTGTGGTGAGATGATATGTTTGTGTTTGAGCCTCAGTGTAGAGCGATGTCGGCAGTGAGAGGGAGCCGGGCTAAAAAAGCATCCAGTTCAGCGTTGGTGTTGATGACGGTGGCCCGCTCCCTGTCGTCGTTGCAGCGCATGTAAAGCCTTCCTTCTCGGGTGAACGTGCGGCAGCCCTGCCTCCTCTTGGCCTCCAGCCTGGCCCTCGAACGCAGCTTGTGGACGTCAGAGGGAAGCAGCTCGTTGATGTTTATGAGCCCTTGATGGTCAGGGCTCAGAGCTTTAGCTTCCTCCAGCAAGGTGGCGTCCAATTCGCTGGTGTGCAGCTTACGTTTCCGGGCCTTAGCAATTACTCTGGAGCGTGCTAGCGCGCTTGAGGACAGGGTGACAGCTAGTGGTGGAAGTCTGCCGTCACCCCTGGCGGAGTTGTTGGATGCATCAAGTCTCCCCATGGTCCTGACTGATGCTATATCCCTTCTGAGGACCGTGGGGTCAAGCGCGCTCACGACTGAGTAGGCGAGGAGGTGCAGCGAGGTTTCGCGGGTGTAGTGCAGGCCAGTGACGACGATCACGCTGTTGGATGACTGCTCTTGTCGCCTCCTGACCTCAGCCAATTCGCTGCGCAGACTACAGATCTCCGCAGCGCCCGGCATAGTACTGCTGCTGTCCTGCTGCGTTGTCAGGCTCCTCGACGAGAGGTCTTCTATTTGTGCCTGCAACTCGGTGATGGTGGACTCAGCATTTTGAATGCGAGTCTTGAGTGCAGGCAGCTCATCGAGGGCCTTGAGACGCTTCTCCAGCGGTCCAAGTCGTTGCTCAATTTTGGAGATCCTCTCTGACACGATGTTCTGCGTCTTGAGGGATTCCGTTTGAGCGTTGCGGATGTCGTCTAGAGCTCCGCGAATATCCATCAAAGCCGCCTCAATGGACGGCGTAGGTGTCGTTGCGCCGGCCAGGCGGGTTGGTGACGGATTCCGCGAAGCGTTGGCTGATGGTGGTGCCGACCGCGTCTTCTTGCCCGCTGGTTGCTGCTGTTTGGGAGTACCCCTGCCTGCTGCTGTTGTTGCAGTTACTCCCAACAGTTGTTGCAGCAGAGGATGATTTTGTCCTCGCTTTGCCTCCCCTGCCGTTGCTCTCCGCACAGGAGAGACAGGCTATTGTTTGCCTGTCGCTCATCACCATAGCCTTGACGTTGACAGTGTTCTGACACTTAACGTGGAAGTATAAACCACAGTGTTCACATCTTTTCGGGTCTTTATGCTGAATCGGTTGTTTGCAAGTTGAAATGTCACTTCCACGTTCTTCTCGCCGTTTGCACTCATTTCTCGTCGATAATTTATTGGCAGTCGGTGAGGCAGATATTCGTTAAGAGTGATGGATTATCGACGGAGTGAAAGAGTAGATGGTGTGACTCTTACGGCTAGATGTCGTGTTAGTGGAGAGAACGTGAAAGTGAAATTACCGACCTCGAAAAAGTGTGAAGACGTCTTGAAGATTCTCCCACGATGTAGCAGGTGTCGCCACGATGTAGATTTAGGAGAGAAGGAGACGCCGTGCAGGTGCGAAAACAAGCCAAGCCAAGCGGAGCAGATTTGTAGGTTAGGTGCAGTGTAGAAAGTTGGCAGATGAAATAATGAGTTAAAAGAATTGCAGCCTTCGGTGATTTATATATCAGCGTGAATTTTGCAAAAAGAAGCGTGCAACTATCTACAACAGAAGAGGGCCCGAAGGCAAGAAGCAGCAGAATAATAGATCAAAAGAATGGCAGATCAGCAGAGCTGTCAACTGTACTCACCAGAGAGAGAGACAGAGAGAGAGAGAGAGAGAGAGAGAGAGAGAGAGAGAGAGAGAGAGAGAGAGAGAGAGGTGAGAAGGGGATATTATAGAAGTAAGGTTAGGAAAGAGATCGAGAGAGATAGCGAGAGAAAGAGCGGGAAAGGAACGATGAACCTGTCGGTCAACGAGCTACAGGAGATAATAGTCGGAACGGAACAGGGAACAAGAGTGGAGGAACAGGGATTTAGGACACCACAACCGTGTATAATAAGATCAGTGGAAGAGGCGGGAAATGCAAAAAGCACAGGAACACAAAGAGGAGGAGGAAGGGGAGAAGGTAGAATAAGGAACACACTGAAGCAGAGAAAATTAGAGGATAGTTTAAAGTGTAATGAAGAGACAAGTTCAAAAAGAAAAGAGAGAAGCCCAGTTGAACAAGAGGAGAAGAATAAGAAAGAAAGAACTGGTGAAGAGGTAGAAGAAGAATACGCATTTGCAAAAGGAGGGAACGTAAAAAGAACGCCGCCGGAAAAAAAGAAAATGGGAGACGAGACAGCCGGATCACTAAAAAACACAATGGATAGGATTCTACAAAAAGTGGAAGAGATGAGTATAAAAATGGATAAAGAGAAAGAAGAAAGTGAGAAGATGATGGAGAACTGGGAACAGAAATACCGAAAGATTGGAAGAAAATATGAACAAGAAAATATAGAAAGAAAACTGAAAGAAGAGGGTGAAGAAAGGAAAAGAGTTAGACGAGAATGCAAATAAGCGAGAGAAAAAGAGGAAAAAGAGAGAGAGATGGACTGGGAAATGAGACTGGGACAAGAAAAAAAGAAAGATGAGAGAATCTCAAGGAGATAATAGGAAGAATAGAAAGACTAGAGAAAAGGGAAGAGAGAGATAAGGGCGTTAGCAAGGTGAGACAGACAAGGGAGCAGGATGATATGGAAAAGGAAAAGAAAATAGAGAGAGACAGAAAGCAGATAGAAGAAATGGAATGTAGGATTGAGGAAGGAGAGAGAGATAGAAAAAAGAACAACATAGTTATAGCAGGGTGGAGAGAGGAAAAATGGGACAGGAAGTCAGTTGAAGATTGGTTAAAGAGAAAACTAGAGGTAGAGGTTACCGCTGAGGAAAACGTGGTTATTGAACGGGAAAATAAGAAGAATAGGGGTGGAATGTAAAAACTGGGAGGACGAAGGGGAAATTATGAAAGAGAAGGCAAGATTAAGAGGGTCAGACATATTTATTAATCACGATCTAACCTGGAAGGAGAGCAGGAATAAGGAAAAACTTAGAGAGCACGCAATAAGGGAAAGAAAGGAGGGGATAGTAGTAAAAATAGGCTACAATATACTGTGGATAAATGGGGTGGAATATATATGGAGGGAAAGGGAACAAGAGTTTTTTCAGAGAAGGATCAGTACAAGGGAAGAGAACTTAAGAATAATTAATTGGAATGTAGCGGGAATAAAAGGGGTGGATGAGAGGACATGGGGTTATCTAAAAGGACACGACGTAATCTGCCTGCAAAAAACGTGGATGGAAGATAAGGAAGGAAAGTATTGGGTTAAGAAACTAGAAGGTTACGATTACAGTCAGAAACGCCAGAAAAGGGGGAGAAAGAGGTAGAGTAAAAGGGAGAATTCTGATGACGATAATACAGGGATCAAAAACTGAGGGAATAGAATGGATGGAAGAAAAGACAAACGAATATAGGGGCGAAAGTAATAGGGAAAAGAGGAGCATAGTGGATAGGTACCACATATATGAGGGAGGAAAAGCAGGAAAATTTCAGGGAGTTAGAAAGGATGACAGAAAACGCTAGACGAGAGAAACTAATCTGGTGCGGGGATATGAATGCAAGAACCGGCCAAGCAGGAGGAGGGCTTGACGAAGATAGCAACGAAGAAAGCAAGGAGTCAAAAGATGGCAAGACAAACAGAGAAGGGGAAGATCTCTTAGAAAAAACAAGGGAGTTAGGACTCAGCATTTTAAACGGCAATATCGAAGGAGATGAAGAGGGAGAATTCACTTATATAGGAGGGGCAGGATGCTCAGTGATAGACTATGTGATAGCAAATGAGGAAGGTCAACAAGGGATAGGTAAAATTAACATGGTATACAGGTTGGAGTCGGATCACAACGCAATAGAGATAGAGTTAGGAAAAACACCCGAAAAAAGAGAAGTGGAGAAAGAAAAAGCTTCAGAAAGAGCAATATGGAGCGAGACAGCAATAGGGCAATTCAGAAAAGAGTTAGGAAAAGGTAAGAAGGAATGGCCAGGGCTGAAGAGAAAACTGGGAAAAGCGATAAGAAAGAGAAAAGGAGGCGGAGGGAAAAGAAATGAGCAATACCTGGTCGGATGAAGAGTTCAGACTAAAGAAAGCGGATGTACGGAAGCTGGGAAAAGCGTCAAGAACGGAAAATGAAGGAAAGAATATATTAACCCTTTGAGGGGCGGTGGGACATATACGTCCCACCTAGATCTTTTTAGTTTGTTAATCATTCCCGCTGTGTTTTGCAATACTTTTATACTTGTGAGTGCTTCCGACATCCTTGAAAGTTCAAGTTATAAGATCTTTATGGAAAAATTATGTAATTGTTTATTCATAATTAGTTATAAACAATTCAAACGCGAAAAACTCGTTTTTTTTGGAATAAATTCGGCTGTGCTTAAACAAAGCGTCAAATCGTTCTGAAAATTTTTGTAATATATACTTCATACCTAGTACTATAATATATATTTTTTCCAAATTTTTCGGCAGGCTAGATTTTTCAAAAAAAAAAATGTTCAAAAATCGAGTTTTGAAATAAATTTTTTTTAGTATTCATGATCTGGTACAAAATCTCCATTTCTGTTTGTAAATAAATTTTTAAGTGAAATTCTCCTTCCGAGCACTAGGTGCCAGCAGTACCATAGTAAAAATTAGTGATAAATTTTGTTTTATCCTACCATGAGGTAGGCTATACTATGGAACGTTGTGCATTCGGAAGTGAAATCGGTAGATCCTGAAAATAGCTCAGATATTTTTCCAGAAATTTGCAATTATGACGTCAGCATCGTAATCAGCGACCCCGAAAACCCCCTTATACTAACTTTCATGCCAATTGACCGAAACTCGCAAATTTAACCTAAAATAGACGTTAAGATTGTAATCAGCGACCCTGAAAACCCCCTTATACTAAGTTTTATGCCAATTGAATGGAAAACCGCAAACTTAACTTAAAATAGTCGCCATATTGGGTCCGCCATTTTGAATTTTGTAATTCTGACTCCAGAATCATAATCAGCGACCCCGAAAACCCTTAGATCACCTATGATTTTAAAATTTCGTTCAACAGAAAAATGTGCCCCTCAAAGGGTTAAAGCAAAGAGAGTGGGGAACGCTAGTGGAAGAGAAAAAGGAAGAAGAAATGGTGAAAAGAATGAAAGAGGCAGGAAGCGACACTATCGGAAGAAAATTCTGGGAGGTAGTAAAAAGCAGGAGAAGAAAAAAGAGGACGAGATGCAGCAGTAAAATAAAGAAAGAGGAATGGCTTGTACAATTTAAAGGACAGCTGGGAGAGGAAGTAGATGAGGAGAAGAGAGGGAGGGCACAAGGAGAAGAAGAGGAAGGAGGAGAAAGGGAAGAGGAAGAAATAATAACCGATGACGAGGTGAGGAAGGCAATTGGAAAGATGAAGAAGGGTAAAGCACCGGGAGAGGATGGTCTACAAAATGAGGTTTGGATATACGTAGAAGAACAGGTATTAGAGGTATTATTATTAGGATAACTGCAATACTGAATAAAATATGGAAAGGGGATAAAATACCAGAGGAATGGAAAACAGGAGTGATTACACTACTATTCAACAAAGGGAAGAAAGAGGAGGCAAAGAAATACAGAGGGATAACTTTAATGGATACGAGCTACAAACTATACGCAGAAATTATAAGAGAAAAAATAGAAAAAAAACTAGAGGGAAAGGAACTACTGGAGACGATGCTCAAATGGGATTCAGGAAAGAAAGAAGGACTGCTGATGCCATCTATATTTTGAGCAAGGCTATAGAAAAGGAGCTAGAGAAGAAAGGAGGTAAGGTATACGCATTTTTCGCAGATATGAGAGCAGCGTTGGATAAGGTAAACAGGAGCGAGATCTGGGCAATGATGAAAAAGTTAGGGTTAGGGGAAAGATTAACGAAAAGGGTAACAGAACTGTATAAAGGGACAAAAAGTGAAATCAGAGTAGGGAAGGAAAAGATAGGTGGGTTTGAGATACATAAAGGAGTAAGGCAAGGGTGCCCATTAAGCCCAACGTTATTTAATGTCGTGATGGCAAACACAGAGAAGGAACTGAGCTAGGTGCAGGAAGGTGGGATTGTTCTGGGCAAAAAGAAATTCTGGTCAATTTCGTATGCGGATGATGTAGTGATGGTGGCAAATAACGCGACAGGATTAAAGCAGATATTAAAGAAATGCAAAAGGATAATGGAAAATAAGGGTCTAACACTAGAAATAGAAAAATCAAAGATAGTGGTATTTAAAAATAGAGTAAGGAGAAAAAAGGAGGAATGTTTCGTATGGAAAGATAAGGATTTAGATTTAGATTTAATTGCTTTTATTGCTGTACATTGTGTTGTACATATACAATTATATAGTATATTATAAAAAAGTAAGAAAATTTTGTGTAATGGTGTTTTGTGTAAGGGTGCTAGTGCGTGTGAAGAGTGTGAAATGGGATGAAGTGAAATAAGAAGAGAGTGAATGTGTGTATGTTTGAGTGATGTTTATGTATTTTCAAGATTAAAGAAATAATTTTTAGCTGCTATTTTAAAGTGTGATATGGATAGTGTGTTGCGAAGTTGAGGTGGAAGGCTATTCCAGAGGTAGGAGGCGCTGATAAAAAATGAATTCTTCAGCGTCTCCGTCTTGAAGGTCGGGATGTCCAGTGGAGTCACCTCACCCCTCGCAGGCCTGAGCGCGACGTGGAAATCAAAGTAGGCTAATAGATAAGTAGGTATTGAGGTGTTTTAAATTTTTCTTAGAAAACAGGCTATGAAGTATTTCCTACGTCCGGCGGTGGTAAGCCATTGCAGCTCAAGCCTGTAAGGCGAGATGTGCTCGTCCCTCCTTACACCGTAGATATAACGGATCCCCGTATTGACAAGCCTCTGCAGTTTTAAGTCAAGTTCCTGGGTCAGGTCACAGTAAGCAAGTGAGCAATAGTCGATGAGAGGAAACAGGAGTGCTTGCACTAAATGTTTGCGCAATCTGAGGTTGGTGCTTTTCCGAAAAAAATAGAGCCGATACATTAAAGAGTGAGCACGTTTACAAATTTGTGTAACGTGCTCTTTCCAGGTAAGTTTGGAGTCAAGCACCAGCCCCAGGTTGCGCACCGATGATTCAAAGTTGACCTGGGCTCCCCCTATATTCATATAGGTGTTAGCAGTAGAAGGTAGAGCGTTTATATAGTAGGGGGAACCCAGGACGATAGCCCTAGTTTTAGTTACATTCAGTTTAAGACTATTCAGTGCAGCCCAGCACATTATCCTCTCGGCGTTAGCACTCATCCTGACAGAACAGGAGTCGAGATCCTCAAGGTGGCATTGGCTGTAGATCTGCAGGTCATCCGCGTAGATTAGATGGGACACATCTGAATCTAGGGAAAAACCAATATCATTGATGTACAACGAGAACAGCAAGGGACCTAAAACTGACCCCTGTGGGACACCGGTGTTTAGTGGTAGAAAGGTAGAGATCTTATTGTTGTCGGCAATGACGGCCTGTTCTCTTCCCGAGAGGTAAGATGCAAGCCAGCGGATAACCTGCTTGGAGAAGCCGAAGGAGGAGATAGAGATAGTGAAGAATTTCGAGTATTTAGGATATACACTAAAAGAAAACGGGACGGAAGAGGCACAAATTAAGAAATTAAAGGAAACGGCAAGTACGTTAATGAGCACGATGTGGGGATTAGGTGAAGAACTATTCAGAGACAATTGGGAATTAAGGATGAGGCTATTTGACACAATGGTAAAAGGTGTAATGGAATATGGAGCTGAGGTATGGGGATGGAAAAGGAAAGAGGAACTGGAGAAGATACACAGAAGATATATGAAATAGATTATGAAATTGGACACAACGACACCAGAACATATACTGTACCTAGAAACGAAAAGACATAAGCTTGAGACAAGAACGAGGAGACGAGCAATAAAATATGAAATGAAACTAAGTAAAACAAAAGAAGGCTCGCTGTGGAGAGAATGCTGGAAACTACTAGAAAAGGAGGAGGATAAAAAGAGTGAAAAGGGAAAGAAGAGAGGACAAAGAGAAGAATAGTTAAATAAGTGAGGAGTACACTGTGGGACACAGGAGTACACTGGAGTGCACTGTATGAATATCATAGAAAAATGAGAGCAAGTGAGCCAGTATGGTTAGAGGTGGAAAGGACAGAGAAGGTCACACAATGACAATGCTGGGAAAGTAGAATGAACGAATCCAGACAAGCGTGAGATACAAAAGAACTAATAAAACCCCAGGGTGAGACACCAGAATATCTAAGGAAAATAGGCAGAGTAGGAAAAAAGGAACTGGCGATAACAGCAAGATTCAGAATGGGAAACGAGGCAAAAGGGTACAAATAGTGGTTAAAAGAGGAGGAAAGAAAGTGCAGGTTGTGTAAGGAGGAAGAAGAGACATACGAACATGTATTCACGAAGTGCAAAAAATCAGATAACAGGCAGGACAGCTGGAAGAACATTTTAAATGGGGAAAGGAAAAATCTGGCGAAACTATACAGAATTATGTGGTTAATAAAGGAAAAGGAGAGGACGGAGAAAAAGTAATCGACTATTGTGCGCAAAAGAGAATGAAGGCAGCGGAGAGGAGAGAAAAAATTTTAATCTAGCGGGGAAAAAATAGAACCATACAAAATAACAAAAAGAACTAAAATCCCGGCAGTGATATTTAGCGAACAGGGTAAGTAGAGAAAACAGTCTGGAGCAGAGGAAAAGGCAAAAGGCACTAGACCCGGGCTAGAAAATGGAAAAAGCGGAAAGGGGAACGTGGACGGGGAACACGAAATGGAACACCGCAGATAGGAGAACACGTGGTGTCTCAGATAAAGAAAGAGGTTAGAGCAGAGAGAACACAGAAAAGTGAGAAATGGAAAGGAAATACGGTGATAAAAATAAAGAAAATGAGATGAGGGAGTTGAGAGAGGAGCTGGAAAGCTAGAAAATAAGAGCGAGGTTTGAAAAGGAGAAGAGAGAAGCCATAGAGAAAAAAATGCAGGAGGTGAGAGAAGATGTGGAGCTGCTAAAAGGGAAAATGAAAAATATGCAAAAAGAGATGGACGAGATGAGGGTCAGCCGCAAAGGCAGGAAAGGAAAAACAGAAGAAGTAAAGAAAAAACAAGTGATGAGAAGCGGGAGAAGTGAAATTGAAAGAGGTGAAGAGATAGTAGTGAGAGAGAGAGAAGAGCTGACAAAAGCAGCTTTATATACAGAAGAGGTGAAAGCAAGTGCAAAGTGTGAGAAAGAGGTCTAATTATACACTTAAACAACTGGGAAAAGAAGGACTCACTAAAGGAATGGCTAGATGACTACCTGGAGAGAATTGAGTGGGAAGTGGAAGATACAAGGACGGAGGACACCAAGAAGGTTATTTTTAGGACGAAGGAAGATATGGAAAAAGTATGGGAAAAGAGAGAGGAGATAAAAGAGGGAGGTAAATTCCGCATCGAGCAGTGGCTCTCAGCGGATGAAAGAAAGGCCAGAGCCCTTATAATGAGAGAAAAGAGGAAGAAGGAATCGGAGGTGAAAAATATAAGTGGGATGAGAAGAAAGAGAGAATAGTAAAGAAGGCGAGAGTACCGAAAAGGAGACGAAAGACGTTACAAAATCTGGAGGTCAGGAGATTCAGAGGAAGAGGAAGAAGAGTAGAAGGAGGAGGAGTTGATAGGATAGGGTAATACACACACTCGCATACAAGCACCAATACACACGCACACACAGACACTCAAACTGGACACACACTCCCGAACAAATGCAAACAGTAACAAACCTAAACAGATACATGATAATACAATCAATATAGGTTAGAACAAAACAAAATGAGTGTATAAGAAATAAGGTGCTATAATATTGTAAACATTGTATAGTGAAACAATAAAAGATTATTATTATTATTATTTCTTGCATCCGTGTGTATAGTTAAGATTGAGAGGCTTTAGTTTCGATTAATTTTCGTATTTTTTCAAAATCTGATTGTAGTTTAGTATGCTGATTGGAGAGAGTATCATAATTAGTTTCGACTGTTTCTAATTTTGTTTTTCATTTGATCATGACTCTGTTGTAGGTTATTATGATTCTATAGTATCTTGTCATTCCTCAAGTGTGCTTTGTTTCTTATCTAATATGGCAAGCTCATAGACCTAGCCTTTTTCATTCAAACTCTTTCTTCCCTGTGTCTGGTTTATGATCATTTTGTAATTTCTGGATTTCTTCCAGTATAGATAATAAACGTTTATTACGGGTTGCCCCGGTGGCTTCAGCCATTTTGAAGAATAAATATAAGACATCAGACCAAGCTAAAGAAAGGTTTATAAGCTGTTTAGTAATATGTATTAAGAACAAAAATTTTGTCATAAATGTTATATATTTGATTTAATTATATGTTGTGATTGTTGAGATTGCCATATAGATAAGGAGTTTCAGATGATATTCTAGAAATATTATTACAGGTTACACGGCGTTTCACGTAGTGTTAGCTTGCTCATTGCGTCTGTGATTTTCGAGAGTTCGATTTCGTATGGGTCTAACCTTTCATTGACTTTCTGGAATTATTTAGCCGTGTGTCGTGATAGTTTCTTAATTCTTTTAATCGTTTCTTTTTCTTGTTCAATTTAGTGGCTTAGCTCTTTTTTCAGACGGATGACACCATTGTCTAATTTTAACACGTTTTCGTGGCACGTATTTACTTTTCGTTCTAATTGAATGATGTATTCATGATACCGATCATTACATAAGTTGTCGAGTCACTTATGTATCTGCAGCTCCGCAAGCGGTAATTGTATTAGGGGAATCATCGAAACGCCTCCACTTTTAATTTGAATTCTAAATACTTTCGAGTAACAAGCCTTCAATGCCCCCAATAAAAAAAGCGAATAACTTCGTCAGCGCAGGGGAGCTCCTTTAATACCCGGGGCTATACTTCTTTTCAATGCTTTATATTCGCACGCCTTCTACCTGCGCTTAGGTAGATTAATACATAGTCGACGCTAGCGCCATATGGTCGGTAACTTGCCGATATCAGCAAGTTATCCGTTGCTGGTCTCTTACCTGCAAGGTGGACCCGCCGTCTCATTTAATTATTTGACGTGTCATTATTATATATACTGTTAAATATTAGATAAACACTCGATGGTAATTAATTCCTGTGGAACGTTTTTAAAATGTTCCAATCATATTGCCAGATTAATAAATTCTAACCAATCAAAAGCACGATTTTAAAAACGTTCTACGAAAATTAATTACCGTTGAGTATAAATGAATATATTCAATACAGACAACATTCTATAAAAGAAATTATAGCTACTAGTACACAGGACCGGATTTAAAATTATGGAATAAAATAGAAATAAATTTTCAATATTAAAAAATGTTTAAACTTTTTGTAATTATTTGACAACAGTATTAATTATATTAACAAAATTTAACAATAAAATTATATAAATTAAACTTTTTTTAATTTACATTCATAATATTGTCACGTGTGGATACACGTCACGGGTGTCCAATTACTATAAGAGAGCGAGTAGAAGAGTGCAATGCGGTGGCGGCCGTGGCGCGACGACAGAGTGTTTGCCTTGCAAGCCAGAGGATCTCGGTTCAAGCCCGGGGTCCGTCACTTTTTCGTTGCACTCTTCACTCGTAACAATATAATGTAAATTGTAGGATTACAACAATCGTAACATTCATACTCTGTACTGAAATGTTATACATAATGCGATCTTCACTTTTATATTAACTGATAAAAATATTTTAAATCCCCAGTGAAAAATAAAAATAAAAACAACAGGAAAAAAGTTATGAACTGCAGATAATAGAAGAAAAATGTCAGAATTGAGACACAGACAACAGTAATCTTTTGTTGTCTTCAGTTTTATTTAGTTAGCTAGATTCTTCAGATGGATTGTTCTTTTTCAGGAATGAAATTTTACGATTTTAAAAATACACAAAAAAAAAATAAATACAACAGACAATAACTATTAATAAGTGAAGACAACAGTTTTCTTCATTTTATAATTGTTGACTTCTTCATTCTATGATTCCTACGAAAGCTTTAGAAATAGTCGATAAAACTTAACGTGATATATGTGGTAATGAAATTCCTTTTGGAAATAAATTATTAATTATAGGAGGAGACTTTTGGCAAATCCTTTCTGTTTTAAAAAATAGCAGTAGAAGCATTATTACAGCAGAAACTATAAAATCATCATACCTTTGGTCATATTTCCATATTTTAAAATTAAATATAAATATGCGTTCATTGAATGAAAATTTTTCAAAATTATTGTTATTAATTGGAGAAGGAAAAGTCAAACCATTTAAAATTTCCAAAGAATGGAAAACAAATGATATATGTTCAAAAATTTTTGGAAACAAGATTTATTTTTCATTAAAAAGCGTAATACTCACCTCTAATGAATACACTTAGTTTTTAAATAATAAAGTTTTAAATCAAAGGGAAGGGGAGACAAAAACATATTATAGTATAAATACTGCAACGTATTAAGGTGTCGATAAGTCTGATGACAATATTTATATACACGTTCCAATCGAAATATTAAATAGTGTAAAGACCTTACTAGATATCAGGACAGGCTGCGCGAGTCTATGAATAATTATTTAAATTAAAAAGAGCTAGCCTTTGGCTCGAAAGCCTGTAACGCCCCGTACATGCTTCGCAAAAAATTATATTATATTTATATTTTTGAACGCATTTTTAGATTTTACGCGAGTAACGCGCTCCCCTATTCTCAATCAAAACAAGATCGCGTTATAGCCGGCAGCGCCATGAGCCAGCGAGCGGTAGTAGCAACAACACAGGCTGAAGAGGGCGCAGCGGCACAAGGGGAAGCGGCGGCCTAGGCGGCACAATTTACGCTCGCTTCGAGGCCTATAAAAGGACCCGCACGGCCAGTATGAGCTCACTAGCTCAAGCGCAACTTAGGCGACTAGCCTCTTTTCAAGAGCAATTTACGCCGTGAGAAGATAAACGAATCTGTTACTTTTTGTTGAGAAGAATTCGAGCGACTGCAGAGAGAGCACGATGGGACTGTTCTTCCCTCTCTCCCCGTCCAACTAATGCCAGCGGCGACGCCCACTTCTCTGTGCTCTCATGCGAGAAAGACGCGTTCGTGATACAATTGTTTTACATAGTTCCTTTGTTTGTTAGTTCGATTTATTGTTCACACATTACTTGTGTTAAGTAAGCTCGAGGGTAAGCTCCACTAAATAAAGTGTTTTATAGGAAAATTAGTGTTATTTATTTTCTTAAGTCACGCCAGGCCTAATAAAATATCAACACTTTTATTATATAATCAAAGCGAACATACAAAATTTTCTGTTATAGAGAATATTAGCAATTTACGCAATATTCTATCTAAAAAGACTATTGATTAAATATACTTATTTTAGATAATTGAAAAAAAATAACAAACTTTTATTATTGAATTAACCTTCCATAACCTGGAATCCTGGACCTGAACTATTATAATTGAGAATCTTTAAAAGAATTTAAAATCTTTCCACTAAATCTGTTGTCAGAATTACGACGCAGATCAGTAAATATTCGCGACTTGTTAGATAACGAAATCAATAGATTTCGTATTACTACCTAAACTTAGTTATTACAGGACCGAGATAATTCGTGACCGTTTCAAGCCTTATGTCTAGAGTCACATGTGAACACAAAGATCTATGTATGTCCCACGTCTTCTCGTCTGCGCGGACGCGTGTTTATGCACGGACGATATTCTGTTTCGGTGCCTGCTAAGCCGACAGGTCCGTTTTAAGCGGACTTTGTTAGTGTCCCAGCGGTATAGTCACGCAGTAGTATCGCGGACTAGGATCTGTGCATGATTATGTTGCTTGCCCTTACCTGGTAATGTTTTTTGTTTTATTGGAGATAACCCGGAACTCAGCAGATGTTACAGTTTTGTATAATTCAGTTATTATAGTATTGACGTTATTATGTTGTGCGGTAGTTTATTTATAGTTACTTTTGACGTTTGTACGATTAAACTTAACTTACTATATATTTATATATTCGTTCTCTTTTGTGACCTGGAACTGGAAAGTCCTTCGTGGCACGTCAGATACTGATTGGCCTTACTCTACATGATTACTCGTGGCAAGTTTTACGATCTTATCTAAGCTGTGTTACCACTAACGCCAGATTTATTGACGGGCCCTTCGCCTATTGCACTATGCAGACTCTCAACTAGAAAACAAAGAGTCTACTATATATCGCACGGAGAGTTTGAGTGGTTTACACACACTCAATAAGCGATGTGCACTGAGAAATAGCACTCGTACTCGCTGACCAGGTACAGCCGCACGACAACAGGTTACTTGTACAAAAGGCGCTCCGTGGATTGTTTCCTGGACTTTTAAAGCTTTGGTAACAATTCAAAGAGTTGTGAAATTAATTGAAACGCGGCAACAATCGACCAATCAACATTTGACTTGCAAGGATGATGTACTAAAGTAAATCAGTGATACGCGTATGAGAAGTGCTGATTCACGCGTCAAAGCACTCGCTCGGATGTTCGACGATCGGTCTCATACTGTCGCAATCGGTCTAGTATACGTTGTCTGCATGAGTGCACGAATCCAGTTATACAGGCGCTACACACACACACACACTTACATGCCAAGAATATATGAACGTGTGACATTACAATAGTATTCACAAAGGATTACCCCCTCATGAAATTAATTTAAAAATTCATTCAATTATTATGTTAATAAGAAACTTGAGTATAGCATATGGTTTATATAATAGAACACGATTAAAAGTTAGCAAATTATTAAAGTATTATATAATATTGAAGCAGAAATTATTACTGGAGAAAAAATTGGGAATAAAGTTTTTATACCTAAAATTACTTTAAATACCGGAAATTAGTCTTCATTGCCATTTATTTTATATAGAAAACAATTTCTTATAGTTTTAGCATTCGCTATGACTATCAATAAATATTAAGGTCATAGTTTCGATAACGTAGGATTATACTTAAAAAAAACATTATTTCCTCATATCCAATTGTATGTAGCTTTATCTAGATGCAAAAATCCTAATCAATTATTTATTCAAATTGAAAATGAAAACGATTCAGAAATCAAAAACAAAATTTTTGATTAAAAAAACTTTTTTATTCATAGAAAATTAGCAACGAGATTTTGCTAATATATAATTTAACAGAATTTGATCAAATAATGATGCACTAATATGTTTAATGTTACCACACTTTTTTATGCAAAATAATTTCAGCATGGAATGGAATCCGGTTTAAAATTTTGTGATCCAAATGGACAATACTGATTATTTAAGTGTGTTACGTCCGGGTAAGCCGCACAGAGCGAATACTCGCGTAAAATAGAAATATTTATTATTTGTCCGGAAACTTTGTCCTTTAGTTCAGCACGGCGGTTTACACCGATCGCCTTGGGCAAACGTAGCGAACGCGCATGTAGAGGCGATCAAACAAGTATTGTTAATGATCGGTAGCGCCCGTACTAATTATCCGTCAGCTATTCTGTTAAGCGGGAGTGAGGACTAGATTCTTTTACAACACTTATACAATCATGCATACATGGACATAAAGCTCAGAGTAGTTTATAGCTTACCTTGTCGTGAAGTTGTTCGGGTCTCGGCTCTGCTTCGCTTCGTGACGGCAGACAGCTACGTTGACTTGTTCTCGGGGCAAGAAGTTTGAATAAACCGCATGACTCGCAATTTATAAGTTTAATAAAGAGTTTCAGTTTATTCTCGGATAAATTTACAAACGACCTTTTACAGAGAGATATTCTAAGTTAGAAGTGAAATGGAAATAAGAAGCTTGGATGTCTCGAGAACTAAGTCCGAAATTGAATAAAGATCAGTTGGCGGACAGACAGAGCTTTGCCCTGTCAGTGTGAACTCCGGTTGCAGAAGGCTCCTCCTCGTGGTCACACATGGGCTTTTATAGGTGGATGGAGGTATGGAAAAGGACAGGATTAAGGGTGTGTTTTTTTCCCCGCAGTTAATTTATAGCTTATCGGGTGGTCGCCGCCTGTCACCTACTTGCGAGACCAAACACTCATAATTTGTATCTCCCCTTCTTCAGATAGGCAGCTGTCAGCTTTTTGTTTCTAGCTGCAAGTTTGGTATTGATCCCTTCGAATGACCTCCTGGAGTCATAACACGTGTCTTGTCTGTTGTAATTGTGTGCGTGGTTAATTGGATTTGCCATTGCAATAGCCTTATGTTGTCGAATCCTACCATATCTTGTGTTATATAGGATTTCTTTTGTACCGACGAGTGGTTCTGTATCTCTGGAGTCCTGTTGTTCTCTGTAGTACCGACTAACAGGTTTATATATCTTTCGTTTAATACATTATCGCCAGACGTGACACGTGAAGTAAATAATCAAATTACAGGATATGAACGCGGTGAGGTAAATCATGAAAATTATTTGATTAATTTGCCACAAGAACACGACAAAAATGAACTGAATATATTTAATGGAAAAATTGAAATTAATGAAATTTTTAATAATGGAATTATTCAACATTTTTCTAGTTTAGATAAAATTCCTACTGATATAACTTTAAATATTCAACGTATTTTGAAACTACGTAAATAAAAGATCTTATATCTAAATCTTTGATTAATGATACTGATGCTTATGTAGCATATATTTTGAATATTGCTAATATTGTCACATATATTTAACAACAAAATAAAATTTAACAGTTACGTTTTATATAATAATTAAAATTAATAATACTTGGTTATCTTGCAATAGAATGTGATTTTCAGAATTTATATTTATTGTCTCACTTTCGTTATCAGTGTTTTCTACAAATAGATTCTCAAAGTTTATTAAACTTTTTTTATCCTCTAACTCTGTGCCAAAGGACAAATTTGGAAGAGCCTTGTTATTATTGTTGAACTGTAAATCTTCCGATGTACCTACCAGTAAACTTTGCTCTGCTAGGAATCCGCCAAAATCTGAGTAACTCTCGTCTTTTCAAAAATCGAATGTTTTATCTAAAATGGAGTTGTTATTTATGGCGTTGTTGTTTCCTTGAAAAAATGATAAACTTGATTTAAACGTTGAGTTATCTTCTTCACTTGTACAGTTGGTTTTCCTCTGATCTTCGATTTGTACTAAAATTTGTTTATTTTTAGTTACTGTAGGTGAATTATGCCGTGTGTTAATGCTCTCGCTTGTTGGATCTGCTTCCTGTTTTTCTGGTTTTTTATGCTCCGTATTTTCTGTAGTCGAAGTTTTCGGTATTGTTCCGGTATTTTGTTTATCTTTGCTGTTACTTTGACGTTTTTATTTTCTTCTTTTTGCTGTTGTTCAGTTGGTGATCGTTGTACTTTCGTGCTTTTCCTGAAAACGTGTTCTTCAAGCGACTCCGATAACTGATTTCTTAAACTTGGATTTGCTTGCACTTGTTGTCTTGTAAGTCTTGCGCTATCTGGCATTTTCATCTCTGGATTTGCTTTATCAGTCATTTGAATATTTCATTATTTGCACGACTTCCGCGATTCTGCTGATGCTTGTTGTTTCTGTAGGTCACTCACTGCTACTTGCGCTACTAGTGAAATTTGACGCGAGCCGCATATAATCTTGACATGTGTATTACACCTTGTTCTTTTTAATCTTGTTGACACATTATACTTTTCTTTACTTATATTCTTGTTGTATTTGATAAGTTGATTTATTATTATCTTTAAGGGTTTTTATAAATTGTCTTATTCTCACTTTTTTTCTAATGGATTCAGTTTTTTCAATGCTTTCTTTATTTTGTATCGGAACCAATTGTTACTTCCTGACTACTAAATTATTTATAATAATCAAAACGTACTGAATGGTGTAGTGGCAAGGCTCTAATATTCAAAACTAGTTAGTACGCGCCTAACACTCTCACTGTGTTAGTTAATAAATATTTTAACCTTACCTTGTTGTGCTTTAATCAGGTTGATTTATAAATGAAATAATGTTACTGCTTTGCTTTAGATAACGGAATCTGTTTATTTCTTTATTCTTATAATCGTATTTATACTTGTCGTTATGATTATGTATTAGACTCTTTAATTTCTAGTTTGTACTTGTCACCAATTGTCGGACTGGCGTGCGGTACGGAGCTCTAATTTTGAACTGACTGCTAAAGTGCGCACAAAACCTTTTAAAAGCTTAGTATGGCACAATATGTTTATGGAGATTTATAAACATTATATCTTAAAAGTATCGAAATTGTACACATAGAAAGTGGCGCTCGCTTTTTACGTCACGGAACGCTGAGTGTACATTTTGGCTGTGTCAGCGCTCATTGACACATTTACACGTTTCGACAGCATTTTTGCGAACGTAATAAGAATTTGAATTTTGATTCTTTAAAACAATGAGACATCAATGTGTCCTACTTACAATTGAAAATGAAACATCAAAAGTTACCTTATAGACGTAACAGTAGAATATTAACAATCGATGGATTGGCCACATTTACACAATATATTTTCCCACATCAATAATTTTTACACACTCAATACACAAGCAGTTTGATGCATCCTGCCAGACATTGCGCAGTGCCAAAACTACTCCTTTTACACACAGAAAAACTCAAATTCATTTGTTCACTTAATACACAATATACAATTATTTAATGCATACACATCAAAATCATTTCACTCGAGACACTAACATTTGGTTAAATTTTGAATAATCACGCACAACTGATTTAATATTTCAAATACAAAATTCAAAATGACATTTCACATTTTCTATTTAGAATTTTTTTTGTCACTGTAACACTGCAACAAATCACACTCATTACACTGCACACGTTTCTTTTGCACCAACACACTTGGTTTATAAGCACAGGGGTGGGCTCGTCAGGACCTTACTCGTGGTCCAAAAATATCCAAAATCTGGTCGACAAGTAGCACTAGTGTGCACTGGCGAGTGATCGCCAGAAGTCAAGCCAGAGCCTTCACGAGGCTGCTGCGTAGAGTGTAGAACTCCGGGTTGCACAAAAGAGAAATCTGGCCTCCTGCACTCGAAACAGCCAACTCTGGTGTTGAGACGCCAATCGAAACCCTATAAACATTTAAAATCATTAATTTAATGTGTATTTATGCTTTAGATCATAATTAATATTATATTTTATCCACTGATCCGAGAAACGCCAAAGGTTTTGTGTAGGAAACCCATTTTTGCACACGTTTACTTGCACAAATTTATGCAAAGCGCATAAATTAATAAGGAGCACATAACAAAATATGGCCCATCGATAAGGCAGACCTCCGCTGCGTCCGCGGCGCCTCTCCGACTGTATGGCGACCCTCCCTTCCTTTGTCCCAAAGCGCGCGCGCGATTCCTTGAACTGAGCCCACGCGGCTCTTTGTCTGAAGCCGATTCGGCCGCGCTTTCGTGACGATTACGCTCCCGGCGTCTCGGTTTAGCTCTCGAGACACCACCACTAGCTCGTTCTCTCCCTCTCTCTCTCTCTCTCTCTCTCTCTCTCTCTCTCTCTCTCTCTCTCTCACACACACACACTTATTTCGCGCACGCAATATAATAACAGGCCTTACTAGTTGCTCGTAATCTTTTGACCTCCGGCTGTCTTCCGGCTCCGTCTGCAGGCTGATCTTCCCGTCTTCTTCCTCGCCCTCGTCTTCTTCCTCGCCTCGTCTTCCTCCTCGCCTCGTCTTCTTCCTCTCCTCGTCTTCTTCTACGTACCTCTCCGTCTGGGATTGGCCCGGCTTCGTTAGTCGTCTCTTCCCGATCCTCGTCGCCTTGGCCGCCCTGGGTTGTAAGTACGTCCTCTTCTCGCCTTGTCTCGCTCGACTCTCCACCGAACTCTCTCTCTCTCTCACATTTCCTCTCTCTCGCTCTCTCGACTCCTTGTACACACACGTTGGCGCTATCCCGATATTCGCAATCCCGACACTCTCGAATTCTCGATAACGCCGAAAGCTCGTGCGACTGTCGCTCAATACGTGCGTCTTGGGCAACAATCCAACAAGAAGTAACGCGCCGCGCCGATCGCTGCGGCGATGCGCGCTCTCTCCTCTCTAGCCCGGCCAATCAGCGCGCGCGAATCGGCCAGTCCCCATGACCGTGCTCAACTCGCGCCCCGACTACCCTGAAATCGGGCTAGTGGCCGTCGATATGGCCCCTTCCTCCGACGGATTGACTCCCCGCTCACGCTCTCCCCTACGTTGCTCGACGCACGTACTCGCACACTCTCGCTACAGATTTCCGCGAATTCTCCGGACGCAGCCGGAGTTACAAAGGTTTCGCGAACACTCTCACTCGCTTTTCTCTTCTCCAAATTCTCTGCTTCCCTGAATCCTTCTCCTCGCTCCTTGTCTTCCGGCTTCTTGGACTCCTCACACCACACTCGCACACGAAAAGAAACCAGAACACACTCATTAGCAACAATCGCGCCTACAGTACAGAGTACACCGAAGGACACGGCGCACGACGAGTCGCCTCGTCGCAAGTCATAAAGATAAGGTATCGTGTTTCTAGATAAGGGTATCATGTTTGTACAGATAAAGATATCATGTTTACATAAACAAACAAGATATCTTTACCACAATAATAAACAATGACGGTATTTTACAAGTAATAAAGATAAGATAAGGTATCATGTTTATAAACAGTTAATTAAGATAAAGATATCATGTTTATACGTGTACGCGTGTAATTAAGATATCATGTTTACATAAATAAACAAGATATCTTTACCACAATAATAACACAGGCACACAAAAAAATAAAAAAGGTTTGTAGCAAGAACGAGATTATAGTATTTCCATGTATGTAGTATCGCTGAATCCAAATCTGATCTCAGAATTGCTCCATCACCTCAGGATTCTGAGATAATTGAAAAAATTGTATTTTCGACTATCCTTGAAATTCAAAGTCAAGTATTTTTTAAACGAATAAATATATGGCTATTATATAGTATTCATTATTCCTTTCAAGATTACCTTTGTCCTATTTAAATGAAATTGTTTGTTATCGAGATATTCGTATTTTAAATTTTGAAATTGTTTTAAATTCTGATTACTGCTGAATACACATATTTGCAAAATTTTAAATACGAATAATCTCGATAACAAAGAATTTCATTGAAATAGTGCAAAGGTAATCTTAAAGGGAATAATGAATACTATATAATAGCCATATATTTATTCGTTTAAAAAATATATTTGACTGAATTTAAAGGGTAGTCGAAAATTCAATTTTTTCAATTATCTCAGAATCCTGAGGTGATGGAGCAATTCTGAGATCAGATTTGGATTCAGTGATACTACATACATGGGAATATTATAATCTCGTTCTTGGTACAAACCTTTTTTATTTTTTTGTGTGTCTGTGTAATCCATGATGATACTTTTTTATTATGAAAACTTTTTTATTATCTTGTAAACAATTAAGATAAATATGGAATGTTAGTGACGTCATGTACACCTCTTATGACGTCATAAGATAATGAGATTTGTATGTATTATAAGTTTGTAGTACGTTTATAGAAATATTGTGGTCCTAAAAAGGACCGATTTTGATTGATAAATAAAAGTCTTAGAATAAGACTTTATTGTTGCTATCCCCAATCAGTATTGTTGTGTCCTTGATATTTGGAATCTTTATTTGCTTCCTTGTCAGGACAATAACTCCTGTACCCTTCTTTTTTCGGGAATGATCCAGTATTGGAAGAATATTGATGTAGATAGTTTTGGAATCCAGAAGCCGGTTTATATTTCACTTCCTCTCGCCCTGAACCTTCTTTCTTCTTCTTCTCCATATTGTGTTTATCCATATTACGATTATGACCCGTCAGGTGTACACGTATCAATGAAAACATACTTATGTAGAGTTGATATTTATAGAGAGTCGTAAGGAGTGACAGTAGGGTGGGACGTTTAAATGATGTCACAAAAAATGAATATTTTAATATTTTCTGGTTTATTACAAGATAGGAAGACGTATGTACAAAGCGTAATGACAAAAATAGCATGTATATTTATACTTTAATTATGGTAGTATAAATGTCTTTATATATATATATATATATATATATATATATATATATATATCAAACAATTGAAAAGCAGCTATTTCACATAAGATTATATTTAAAATTGTTTCCTCAATAGTATCTTTAAACTTGTCGTGAATTATAATTTTAATATTTTCAGTGTATAAAGTATAATAATGCTGAAACACCTCATACGTCTTTAGTATAGAATTAGGGTCTTTATCAATACAATCGTTTTTAATACAGTCAATTATAAACTTCTTAATATGAGCAACAATTTCATTCACTTTATCAACACCCTCTTCAAGTTTACTCATACGTTCGTCAATACACTGTGAGACAATTTTTAACCCGTTAAAAGTGACTTGCTGCATGCATATCGATGGTTGATGATAAGCTGTTTGTTGTTTCTTTGCTCGTGATGGTTGATGACGTAGATTCTCACCATCCGTAACAGTAGCAGCAGCAGCAGCACCGCCAGTGTAGTCATTGAAATGGGTAGCACTAACTGTATGCAGTACATCACCGTTTTCTTCGTCAATCAAAAGATTTGGAAAGATGGATGTTCCGACAGGTCTTTCTTCTATCAATATGGATTTGGTATTGTATGAAGAAGTAAACATCAGATCATGATTCTCCATGTACACCTTCATTGGTCGAGCGTATTCACTTTGGAATCTGTACGCATCTTGGAAATAGCAATTTATAAGATCAAAGTAATTCTTGAACACCTTCCAGCCAGATGCATCAAATTTGACGGATTTAAAACATGTTGTAGACGTTGAGAGTTTCACCACTGGATGATAGCTTCCCTAGTAACTTTCTAAGCCAAGAGTAACGCGTTTCGAGTTTGACTTATTAATGGCGTAGGACGTGGAGAGCAGCATATTTGGCAGAACGTTCTGCACACGAGATGGAGCACTGACACTTGATTGAGCCATGGTACGAGAAACAAGAGGCACAATATACAGAGTTACACTTAGCAAACGATCTCTCAAACTTTCATGAAAGAACTGATGGAGCTCCTCACTCTTCAAGCTCTTTTATACATTTTACCCCCCACTACCTTAAAGTAAAACGATCGAATGTAGTGGGGACAGATTTTTGCGCGTGTATTCTCAGAACTTCACAAAGGAAGTATCATATTCGTTAACCATCAAAGGCTACGGTTACATTTCTCCGAGTTTTTAAGAACAGGATGTTTACTCTACTACTACTACTATTACAACCGTCAGTTTTATCAGCTTACAGATAAAGATTGAAATGAAATATAAAACTAAACAGTAAATATCACCGGATGTTAGTATTATAACCGTTAATAAATTCCGATGTATATGTACTCAGAACTATACAGCGAGGTGTGATGCAACAGGAAAAAATATATCATAGTACTACAGTATGAAATTAAAGGAATGAGTAAGGCTCTATAAATGAAAACATTTTTTATATTATGAAAGATTACACTTTATTCATATTTTTTTCTACATGATATCTGACAGTTATTATTATTATTATTACTTTACATACATTCTCGAAGTACATGTTTGATTACAAAATCCTGAGCCGCGCGAGGCTTCACTTCCAAACCTCCTAACATCTTTCGAGCGTACACGATGATTATTATTTCGTAACAGCTTTTTATAGAACGATACAACTATGGCGTCATTTTTACGTGAATCTCGCGAGAACTTATGACAAAACGTGCGTAAGTTAGGTAGCCTAACCATATTGTAAAGGAACATCACACAATACTGGCCACACACCTGTGAGTCAAAGCTTTGCAACTTTTTTTTATTCCACTGATATCGCTTGCAATTTCTTTTGAGTCGTTTAAGATGATGTTGGGACATTGGTGGTAGTCCGTAACTGTCAAAGTATGTTCCATAACCGTTTGAGTCTATGTAGATAGCAATCCAATGTGTTCCTTTCTTAGTGTGATCATCTGTATTAGCTATGATGGCCGCGGGGTATTCCAAAACGTTTGGAATTCTATCCGCAGCATACACGCCAACTGTCTTGACGGTTAACGGGTCAAGAGCTTTTAGTAATTCTTGTGTATTCATTCTATTATTATTATTATTATTTCAGCAATGATCGACTACGTCCTCTGCGTGTGTTGCGTAAATAGACGAGGAAGTAGCTGTACGTATCCGCGAGTTTAGTTTGCAGTACAATGCATCACTAAATTTCTGTGCAGAATCTCGCGTTATATCTTCTGCTATAGAGTGTAGCCACTTTCGTAGCACATATGCATAATTAAGAGCACAATCGCGACTGGAGTTTATACCTTGAATGCCGTGATTTAAACACATGAAGTTACCTGGATAATTTATTTTCAATTCGTCAAAATTCGGGGCATACATTTCTTCAACGTTCACAACTTCCCAACACATTACAGTCTCCAGGAATCTCCAATTGTCATGACCGCGTGTAAAAATAAGTATAGCCACTTTGGCTATTTGTTGTAAATGATACTGTAATTGTTCAATGGTGATGTCACCCTCATGCCAACGAATTCCATGAAAATGATTAGAGATGTACTCGTTACTTCTTTTAAGTCCAGTTGCAAGTTCTTCAAATCTATGGGGTTCCTTAACTGTCCAATGTTGGACGATTCTGTGCTTTAAACCAAGTACACCAACTTCTTTGGGTGTAAACTTGTTGTTACGGTCTCTCAAACCCTGAATATTAATAACGTAATCCATGATACTATAAAAAATTTACACAGTCGATCCAAACTCGCTCGCTTCTCAAACGTCACTGAGAGTATGACATTCAGGTTTTTTACTCATCTATAGATAGAGAGGCGCTGCTGTTGCTTCTTTTCCCCCTCCCTCTTCTCCATCTTCTCCTCTTACTTTTCCATCGCTTTAACGGTATTATGCATTAAAATCCGTTATTATTTGTCTACTTGAATCTATTTCCAAGACATTGTCGTATTCGGCGTAAATTATACAATTGATTGTAGATTCAAGTGCTCTTTCAAATTTTACCTCTACACGAACACTGCCGTGTTTGATTAAATTCCAATGAGAAACTGAATTTGATGATAAATCAGGCGTTAGATCAAAAGCAAATAATGTATACCCATCATCGTAGTTCGATCGTGAGATAATTAATGCTTCGTTTAGAAAATGAATTCCAGTCCCAGAATATAGTGTATGAAACGAGTCGATAAATAATTGACTTTTACCCGAAAATCGAGGCTGCAATGGCTTACTGGCAATCTGGACACCATCCACATAAAGAGAAATATAGTTTATATTAAAATGTTGAAATTAAATGGAATAAACTTTCTGTTTCCATTGAATGCCTTGTTATCCACAAATCCAATGATTATTCTTTTGGGTATTTGACGCCAAGAATACCTCTATGCATTGTAAATGCCTTCACCTCCACACGATTGATTGGGTATTTAGCAGTGGCTTTTGTAAGTGCATTAGCATGAGCTAGTATAACACCTGGACTTATTTTAACTCGACGCACAATCAGTGAAGCTTCCTTAATACGTATAGCAAATTTATCGTCATCTGTAAAATCCATCAAGCAAAAAGCATCCTTACTCCTAACCAATCGTAATCGCAGTTCAACACCATTTAACAGAAACTTATTTTGATTAAAAACATCATAATGCAAATGACCGAGTAAATCGACAGTTTTACCATTCTGGGTAAAATACTGACGGTTACACTGACCAATATTTGCATTTACATCAGTACGCTTGATATTGGGAGGCGATGCCCATTTTCCAGGGGTATCCGCATACCAGAGTCCACTCGTGAGATGTGATTCCATACTGCTCTTTGAATAATTTAACAGTGTTTCGATGTAAGCTCGGTAAGGATAAGCATTGTTTGGTGGTGAAACCAATTTTTGATTAAAGAAAACATCTATTTGATTAAATAGCGAATGTATCGTGTTATTTATTGCTGCTACCTTTGGATACTCTGTAGCTTTAGCTGCTTCTGTTATTTCATCATTTGGCTCTATCTGCATACGAATACTTAGCATTGTGTGTGCAAGATCGAGATAATCACTACCAGCTGGAACGACGAATTCCAACGGTCCATCGTCTGTTAGAGAAGAAACTGGTTTATAATGTATAAATTGAGAGCTTTCCACCGAAGTCTGTGTAGGTGGTAATGTAAATAAATCTAATTCTGATTTCATGTATTCGCATGAGTTTGAGTGTAGAAAAGCCATATTAAATAATGTCTATGTAGATCCAAAAATATCGCTCACACTGCGTTGTTTTCTCTTCTTCCTTGGCTTATTCTTTCCAGTTTTCTTTTTCGTAGATTTGCGAACACGGGCTCTTCTTCTTTTTCACGATATTTTCAATAACATCGATATACCTATGAGTATTTTTGTGAGTAAAATATCTGAACATACGTTCTTTGAGCGTGCGATTTAGACGCTCGACGACGGCTGCTTTAACATCGGGATTACGGGCCACTCGAAAATTAATCTTGTGTTGTTTTAAATAATTTTGAAAATCTGATCCGACAAACTCTTTGCCTCTATCAGTTTGTATAAGAATTGGGCGTCGCCCATAAGCTCTTTTTAAGATTTTGTCGAAAGCAGCTACAACACTTTTTGTACTTTTTTCACGTAAAGGCTCAACCCAAGCATATTTACTGAGAACATCTATAACTACAAGTAAATACGCAAAATTATCGTTATACGTTTTGAGAGATTGCATGTCACACAAATCCATTTCCCAACAATCATCCACATTAGTGACATTGTACATCAATCTAGGAAATTTTCGTCTAATAGGTTTGTGTAGTGTGTATGGATCTTGATTACTTAACCACTCATTAAGTTCGCTTTTCTTCTTCTTATTTTTACCATTGATTCGTAACAGATTACGTGCACCAGCGTATCCACTCTCGTGTCTAGTGTCAAAGTATTGATTTTCATAAGACATGTTAAATTTTATAAGTCAACCACTTGTAAAATTTGTAAATATTTTTGACATTTTTCACGTTCATCGGTGATACTTTTTGAAAAAAGTATATCGTGCATCTCAGCATCGAGACGACTTAAGTTATCACCCTTTGTCTGTATCGTTGGCTCTAAAGCATTACTCGACTCTTCTACTATATGTTGTTGTTGTTGTTGTTGTTGATGCTGTTGTTTCGCTACTCTCTCGTATGTTTCCTCTGGTACAATGACCATTTTACGAGTGTGCTCCATATTTTAATTTCCAGAGACTCCAAATATTTTTGACACAAGTGCACCTATAATTGGTGCAAGTAACATTGGTAAAAAAGCACCACCGTTTTGAATAAGGACGCGTTTCTTTTTTTTCCACTCTTTTTCACTGTTTTTACTACTGAATTTATTTAATAATTTTCTCAAAACACTTTTACGTTTTTTTAACTTTGACTTGTGAGAGTTTTTTATTTTAACGACTCCGCGCAATACATTTAACACGCACTCGCATATGCTGTTAATGAATTTTTTTATCAGCCACACGTAACAGTGCTAAGCGCTGCTGACTATCTGCATGACAAAGAGCATTCAATACTGCAACACACTTTTTTGTAAAATGCTTTGGTAGGCATCCACACCTTGTATCTTCTTCTTCAGCTGCACCACCACCACCACCACCACCTCCACGCTGTCTTCTACGCCGTCTACGACTATCGGTTCTCGCAGACGCTCCTCTCCCTGCCATTGTTTCAATCAGACTGAAGCTTTAATCATAGAATCCTCTACTTTTATCGGAATTTCTTATTCTTCTTCTTCGGTACATATGCGTAACTCAATTTATCATCGGGAAAAATAGAGGTACGGAAACGAAATTCATCCTCGGTCGACTGTTTCAAATCCAACAAAAGATAGCCATGAGCAGTTGACGTACTATCGAGATACGCTTCTTGTAAAAATTTTGGGTCTTCAGGATATACTTGACGTGCTAGATATTGTATTTGCGAACGATGACGTGGATTTTTAAAAATAACGAGACAATTTGCATTTAATGAGATATCGCGTTGACCAGCTCCTTTGTGAAAAAGATTTTGTGTAATAAAAATTACACTTAAATTCTTGTGATGACTTCCCTTTGTAAATAAATTGAGAATAATGTTATTCGAAGATTCTCTAATTAAATCATCGATAATTAATAATTTTTTCTTTTCATTGTCTTGAGAAT
The DNA here is from genome assembly GCA_024372645.1 of Trichomalopsis sarcophagae. Taxonomy (NCBI): domain Eukaryota; kingdom Metazoa; phylum Arthropoda; class Insecta; order Hymenoptera; family Pteromalidae; genus Trichomalopsis; species Trichomalopsis sarcophagae. The sequence continues at coordinate 83,825 of QLSS01000441.1, forward strand.
AATCTGAAGGCTGAGGCAATCCCTCGTGAAATTCAACAATTTTTTTTCTACTCTCCCTACTACTACTACTTATACCTCCTGGAACAAAGTCTGTCTCATACGTAGACTGCCACTCGGCATAATAGAGTAATATCCGATCAAAAGTTACACTGCACATGAGTGGAAGATGTCGAAGAAATCTTGACAAAAACTGTTTTACCACATCCCGTGGGTCCGCTAACGATACACGTAAAAGCATGTTTGAATCGCATATCCATTTCTACGAGTACCCACTCACACACACACACACGCGCGCGCGCGCCCACACACACACACACACTAGAGATTTACCTTAAAATAAGCTTATGGCACGCGGACGGTCGGCGGCGGCGGCTGTTATTTCCGCTATTCAAGCTGATAATCGCTATCAATAAGCTAAATAACACTTCGAGTAAGCTGAATCGTGCGTTAAAATAAGCTAAATCTCCATTAGAAGCTTTCTCTTCGATGACAGGAGCTATACTGATGGTATAAATATATGTGAGGAATCTTATAAATGAGAAATAAGTAAATTATATAAAAATATTTGTGTTTATTTATTTACAATAGAAAAATACAAAAGTTAATTATTATTATTATTCTTATATCCAAATGGTAGGGACTCACGTGACGTAAGGTATCGTCGTTTTTTTAATACAACACAACATGTCTTTAACTCATCACGTGTTACAACCTCGTGTGTTTTAGTTCTTCTAATAGCTTTGAATTTCAATCTTATTTTACTACATTCACCGTTCATTTTTTCAGATTCATGATTTTCGTTGACAAAGGCATCGTTAATCAGATTCTTAATGCTTTCAAAATTAATTTTTAACCGTTTGAGAAGTTTAGTGAGATACCTTTTACTTTACAACATTCAATTTTATCATTTTTATTGGGCGTTACAGCTGTGTAAGCGTAAAACTTTGGTCCACCCGAAACGAAATTATCTATATACCTATTCTCACCGTAGCCGCAAAGTTCATCTGTCATATCACCTAATTTAGAACCGATAAAAGGTTGATACTCATCCGGAGTATCATCATGCGAAATAAATATACAGGAATCTGTGTCATAATAAAGAACTCGCTTATCTAACTTTTCCATGTGTTCATACAGTTTTAAACGTGCTTGAGCTGTAGTGTAAGCTGCAATTACGACACTAGTATGCGGTGACGGTGTTACAGCTTCGTCTCTGTATTGCCAATTTACGTATAGTATCTCATCGTTTATTGCAAGTAAATCGTTAACCTCTCTCTCCGGACAAGTAAGAAGTTTTAAAAGAGATTCGCGTGATTTTACTACTTCAGTTTGCTTCAAATTACTTCGTTGTCCAAACTTTCCCCAAAACGACTTTAAGCATAGTTTAGCAACTGCGCGTAAACCTGCATTTTTTTCTATGTTGTTTTTATCTAAAATTATACCCTCATCAAGTTTGTACTGCTCTATATATTGTGATTTTGTTGTTTCATCAGTGCACCACGAAGGCCAGCCGCTAGCCTCTTGTTTAATTTTTAAAAATGTATTTACATATTCAGCAAAAAGGCCACCGCTACCATTAACTTGATTATATCGTGTTACCTCATAGTGCCAAACTATGTAAATTTTTGTAACACTATAGCCGAGTTCTACGGCTTTACGCAACTCATCGACAACCCAAGTACCCGTGAATTCCCGCATTTTTGGATCCTCGTGATCGCAATCCGTCTGTTGCATTTCTTCACAAGTACGACAGAGAGCAAAAAGAAGCCGCCCGTGCATTTTAATTGGTAATAGCGTAATGTGTAAATTACGTGGTGGTAAAATGGTACATTTAACTAAACCCTCGATATCATTTAGGTTGTTATTCTCCCCATGTGTTAATTCATCGCACTCTCTATCGATTAAAATTCGCGGATGTCCTACAGGAAACTTTCCTCTCTTGCATACGTACGGATAAAGACAGCATATATCGGTATATTGAATTTTTTCATTATTACCGATTGTATACTCAGTAACTATATTCTCAGTTCTTCCTAAAAAAAAAGCAAGTGGATGATGCGTTACATAATCGTTGATTTCACGATTTTCGGATTTTATTCGATCAAAAGTACATTCCCACATCTCCCGAACCTCGTATCCTAAAGATTTTATTTTTTCTATTTTTCGACAAGTATTTTCGTAAGCTTCATCCATAGTTTTTCCGTAAGCCATTGTTTTATCCCTTTTTCTATCGAAACACGTAACACCCTTGGTATTCAAAGACAACACCTTTATTATTATTATCATCATTCGCTTTTTCAGGCGGCAAAAATCCATCCACACGAAATCCTTCAGGTAACATAAATTCACGCGCTCTCCCGGCGTGCACGATTTCACGACCAATCTCGCGTTCACACTGTACTAGCCATTGTAATGATTTTTGCGAATGCTTAGCACGACGATATCCTGCTGTAGGAATAATACCTATAGTCTTTTCGCGTAAGAAATTTTTTCTGTATACAACAGAGTATGCTGAAGCTATTGTCGTAGCCTCTGTAAACGGACAGGTATTGCCACATTTAACGAAAGTTTTCCGAAATGCCATACACGCAAGTCTTAAAATTTCTACATCCATACGGCAATATTTGACTATTTCGCGTTTGAAATCAAATTCATAAGTATAGCGATTCTCCTCATACCAAACAAAAAATGTATCTCGCTCTGCTGCGGACATAGAATTAGGCGTATAGAAAGCTGCATCGGGTAAGGGGCCAATATAATTTTGATTATCTAATGTATTAAAAAGATGTGGAAAATAACCCTTAGTTGCAGGTAGAGCAAACGCTTGAGGAAGAGCACTCAACTTCATATGAAAATAGTTTAAACTGTCAACAAATTTCGTTTGTCCACATTGAAGCATAATTATATTTTGACCGTTCAAAATTACATTCGGTACTATTTTTGTATTTTCAACGATTTCGCGCAAAATGAATTGCGCATCGAATCCGCGCGAGTTGTGAGCAATGCAAATAATTTGACCGAACGATGTTTTTTCGCGAACAGTCTCAATCCCACCAATTCTCTCATAGGATCGTCTCGAAATATATATTCACGCATCCCACACGTATGACAAAGTACATTCATATTTTGCTCTAACGTTTTTATGGTTCTTAAAACATACCCGGCCTAAAAAATCTCGGTTGCAATCATTACATTTTATTAAATCAACGTCGGAATTGCAAGGCGGTGTGCAAAAACACATAGAGCATTTCGCTGTACACCTGTGTTCATCTACGTAACGATAACTCCCTTTACAAAAAATCTGTTACCCGCTGCACCGGTCAAGTTTAATATCGTATCAAAATGTCTTGAGCGAGCATCGTATAAAAGATATATTATATCATATGAAGCGTCATTTAACATTCGCCTACCGTCATAAAAAGGCGGCTCACCGTTTCCGAAAGATGCGCTATCATAAATTATAATGACAATATCCCGCTCTGCATAATAATGTTGAAATGCCTCTATCTCGGGTATTCCGCAACCGTTTAAAGGGATCACTACGTTTGCGTTAACAAGCAAAAGATTAGCACGAGTTTTTTGCAGACAGCGTCTTCCATCTCTAACAGTTTTCCAAATTTCACGCTCCTCGGGCCTATCGGATTTTTTATAGGATATGAATGCCTCTCCGACAACTAGAGCTCTAGGTAAGCATAGGTTATCGTTGTTACAAATAGAAACGATTGAGCTCTTACTTACTGAATTGATACTTAACTTTTTACCTCGCTCTCCGATCGGTACGTTAACTAAAGTTACGGTTAATATAAAACTTTCATCTATTTTAAAATCGGCATTACTTTGCGATAATCCACTAATTAAACCCCACAGATCATTGTAAAGAAAATTGTTAACTAGACGTAAAGATAAACCGCCCGGACCACGCGTGAAATTAACACTTCTGACAGAAATGCCAATCATATTGTTTTGATTAGTTAAAGAAATTAAATATGCATAAATGTCGCGTATTGCTAATTCTAACCAAATGATAGGATTAATATTTTCCTCTGGCGGAGAACGTATTTTTAACAAAAGTCGCCTGCCATCCAATCTATACTTGGCTACATAATGAGTCTCATGACCATGTATAATAAAACGCTCACCGGGCGGTCGAATATCGTCATTTTGCTCGACATCCATTTCTTCGTCATCTCTATGACTCTCCTCTTCTTCAGCCGTCTCTTCCTCCTCCCCTTCGCTATTGACGCTTTCTTCCTCCTCCTCCTCCTCCTCTTCATCGGTCTCCGGCTCCTCCTCCTCCATGGCATCTCTGTCAGAAGAATCAATGGTTGATGATGACTCATTAATCCCGCCTCCGATTTGCGTTGCTATGTCGCTTTCGTCAGCCGTAAATTGACGATCCTATAGTGCTGTTGCTACTAAAAGATTGCGATGTAGTTAATGGGTAGACAGATGAACAAGAAGAAGATGCACAAAAAAATTATTTTTTATGCTTAATTTACTTACGTTCGTTTATTTGTCGGTCTCTTGCAATTTCCTGGTCGAAAAATCCGTAGTGCACCCTTCTTCCTTCAAAAACGGTATAACCGCGTTCACCGGGTTCTATCTCTCGTTGGTAGAAGTCTATTATTTGCTGTCTCTGTACAGCGTGACGATTGGTATCGAATTCACTCATACTTGGAATTTCCGCGTACGCTCGAGTCGCCAAGTTGTGCAAAACACTTGAAACAGCCATCTTAGGCTCTTTACAGGTGGCGAGCAGATGATCGATGCTCGACATGCCTCTTTCGTCTTCATCATCATCATCATCATCGGAATCACTCATAGCCTGCTCCTCCTCCTCCTCCTCCTCTATTTCAGCGTCCATCTGAGCTTGCTCTTCTGCTGCTGCTGCTGCTGCAGGTGCTTGCACATACGCAGCTTGCTGATCCTCCGGAGGCTGCTGCTGCTGCTGTACATTAGCATCTGCAAGCTCCGCTTGCTGAAGTTGCACCAATTGTTGTTGTTGTTGTTGGCTGCTGCTCTCCATTCGCCGATAAAAATACACCTTCATCACTCGCTAGTTCCATAGCATCGACGTTGTCTTAATCCTCCTCCTCCTCCTCCTCCTCCTCCTCCTCTTCGTTCTCATTGTCCTCTTCTTGCTCAGCAGACATCGAAATGATGGAGTTGCAACGAGCAATGTCTTCGGAAGCTCAGGAAGAAGAGCTAGAAGATTTTCATTTGGTGTACTCCTCAGAGGACGAGGCTCACGAGCAGGAGAAAAAAACCATAAAAGAGGAGGAGGAGTCATGTAATATTGAGTTTGAGGCCTACGAGCACACGGGTATAGTTATAAAATTAGAACAGTGCTAGAGGATCATTACATCAACGTTATAAATTAAAAATATTAAAATCAGTGTAGTTTTTAAGAATTAAAATAAGTGTAGTTTTAAGTGACAATAAAAACTATAGTAATTAATAATACATCAATTTAATCGACATATAAAAAAGGTAAAAAATGTATATTCTATATCTAATAATTTTTTTAAATAATAACATTTATAATATTTTAATAAAATAATAGTATTTTATTTGAAACGATTGAGTAAGAGAGAAAGAGATAAAGAGAGAAAGAGAAAGAGAGGGGGAGAGTATTCGCAATACAGTGATTACTCATCGTCATGGAGAGGAGGAAAGAAAAAGGGGAGAGAGAAAGGCCGAGAGAGGGAGAGAGAGAGAGTATGCTACGTTTTTTCTGTGGTGTGCGCTATACTACATCAGCTGATACCGTTGCAAGTTCTTGGACTGACGTCACATAGCACAAACACAGCTGTACTCGGATCTCCTCTCGCCCTCTCTCTTTCTCATCTGCTTTTTATGATTGTCATATTTAACTGTTATGGCAAAACACAAAAAAATGACGTCGTCACTGTCGCATCATTATTTTATATATTATTCACAAGATAAGCTATCTTAATTGTTTGTTTACAAGATAAGGTATTTTAATTGATTATTTACATGATAAGCTATGTTAATTTTTACAAAGTAATGGTCAAGGTCGCATACCAATAATTATAAATACGTATGTTTGTGTAGAGTATACAAAACGTTAAGATTTATCTTAATGGTTTGTTTGCAATAAACAAAATATGTATTTATAATTATTGGTATGCGACCTTGACCATTTCTTTATTACTTGTAAAATACCAAAGATATTGTTAATTACTTGTTTGTATAAACAAACATGACACCTTATCTTTATGACTTGTTTACATGATAAAATAAGGATGCCCCAGTGATGACGTCATTTGTTGTGTCTCGCCATAACTGCCTATATACTACTGACAATTAACCCCCGGACGCGACAATTTTTCAATACAAGCAGTACTTAGAGAATTGCTTATCGGTTTTATTGCTCATAAAGCATTGACTATTAACTAGGAGGCAATGTAAATGTCAAAGTTATAAAGTTTCATATTATTATTGCAAAGCACAGGAGAATTTTTGAATATAAAGACACGGGTCTGATTAAAAAAATACAATTTTTGAGACTTGCACATTTTTGCATCTCTCTCAATATTAAGACCGAGCATATAGTTGATTCATTAAATGAACCGACAATAAATTATTATTAGTCAAGAAAAAGAGAAGAGAGAGAAAAGATATCTGCTTACACAAAACATATCCATGACATCATACTAAGTCAACATTGTGCTCCTTGATCTTGAGGATGTTTATGAAAGTTGAAAAGATTTTTATAAGAATTCGCTTCTTTTTTGAAATGATAATTAAATAATATTTAATCATTGATTTAAATATTGTATGATTCTATCCGCGCGTGATTTTAATTTATTTCTTTTATATATCCGTCGTCCGCTTTCCCCGTCTCTCTCTATTTCTCTCAAAGGGATTTCCCTTCTTCTATTGCGACCTATTGTCCTGTTACTTATACCTGCCTCTGAACTTTCTTTCATCCGACGGGAAGA